>QWZN01000180.1:0-62319 GCA_003693225.1 Venturia aucupariae | reverse complement strand
AGTTCTAGTTCTAGTTCTAGTTCTAGTTCTAGTTCTAGTTCTAGTTCTAGTTCTAGTTCTAGTTCTAGTTCTAGTTCTAGTTCTAGAAACTATCTTTAATCTAGCTAAAGGATTTAAACCTCTTTATATATAGCTAAGATTAGCTATTTCAGCAACTATACTAACTGTATACAATATTCGCTTCTAGGAGCACGAGGAATTTCACACCACAGTCAACACTGGCATGCCTCGCCACAGACCACAGACCATAGACCATCTCCCAGCCCCTAGGTAGCCTTCTTCTCCTCAACACCACAACCTTTCCAAACACACTTCAGGTCACCTACAACACGTATTGACACTACTCACTTACCTACAATGCTACTTCCCTGACCCGTCGCGTTCCTACAGGCTCTTCTCTCATCTAAAGGACTCATGCTAGATGTCCTCACCATGACAACCCCCAACCTCGATTCAATCGCACAATCGACCGGCGCGTCCCATCCAGGGAACTATTCGTTCAATGGGCCTATTACGACTCCAGGCCTCATACCTGAGTGGTCACCCGTGGAGAGCAATGCGTTATACCGCACAACCTACACTATTATTTCATTGGTTTGCATGATAATATTGGCTTTGATGCTAGGTAAGTTCCCGCTATACAAATATGTGACGAGAGACGTACATTGTTGATCGCCGTTCAGGATCTCGCGCAAAGCATCTGGGCATCAACAATCTCAAGTCCATGAACTTGATGCGCTTCCTTGTTGTCCTTCTCTACATCACGGCTATGCTCTTCGTCGTTTCTGCCAGCATCTTTCAGTCTATCGGCACAAACCAACCAAACGTCTGCTTCGCCGGTAGCTATGTCTGTCTCGCCTTCTACGTCGCCAACAAGGCTTTGATGTACATGTTCCTGGTTGAGCGCGCTCACGCCATCCGCGCACCGTACACAAGTCGACTCAAGGACAAAGTCTGGTGCTTTTGGCAGCTCATGACGGGCTTTGGATTTGTTGTGATTGTCCTTAGCGCTTTCATGTACCCGCACACAAAACTCGTACTCAACAGATGCAAGATGGGCCTACCCATGGCTGTCAGCATCTCACTTCTAGTCTTTGACACGCTCATCAACTTCACACTTACAGCCGTTTTTATCTGGCTCATTCGTCCGCTACTGGCTTTTCATCGCTCCAGCAACCCAGACTCAAAGTCCTACTTTCGCGACAAGCTCAAGACTAGTTTTGGCGCTCTATGTGCGCGAATCCCGATCACGCTGGGAAGCACGAGCGGGCCATATCATCAGGAGGCCACCCAGTCCCGTGTGTCACAAGTTGAGCAGCTTGTCTGGAAGACAATTATCGGCACCATTCTCGTTGTGCTGCCGACGATTGCAAACTTGGTGTCATTAAATGCGGTCGGGGGCAGGGAGCACGCTTGGATTTGCTACACGGTTTGTACGGCCGACATCACTTGGTCCGTCTGCATCATCCATTGGCTCACTGTGGATCCACTCGAAGTCGATAACCATCCCACCAAGACACGCGCGCATCGTCTGAGAATTCCGCGACCTGACGTCGAAACGCCCGAGCAGATCTTGCGCAGCCCATCCACAATGACCGACATGATGACGCCTGAAAAGAAATGATGGGTTGAGATCACTAACGTTCGGCATTTGGCGTTCTCCGGCAAGAAGCGTTGGCATAGCACGCATGGGCACTGGGGCGCATGTGGATTCTGGAATTTTGCAACGTCGTCAACACTACTGGCGGTAGCATCTAGCTTTCTCTTGCATCTGTGGTGGCTTTCTTCCTTTCCTCGATCTCTCCTGCGACCATTATTTTATTGATTACCACGGGCGGAATGATACACACAGACCGTACGGGTCGCATGGCGTAAATCAACATGCAAGGCATTTAGCGTGGCGTTCTTCATGGATGGCAACTTCGATTTAAGGACTGGCGCAATCTGGGATGGACACGGTCTGGACATCTGATGGAGTTTTCTGGGGTTGACTGATGGGCATTGTATTATTAGATAAATGATCTTTTGGGGTGGGATAAGAACGATTGCTATCCAATGGGATAGGGTAAGGTATGGACTTGCCTTGATGATGGCGTTTATAAGTAATCCAAGTATTCTTCATCCACTCCTCCGCCCCCTTCTCTTTGCATCCCTCTGATCTTTTTATCTCTTCTCGTAGTGCATCAGTGGATTTGATTTCCCTGCATCTCGATAGATTTCTGGCGACCGTTTATTACAAGATTGCCAAAAAACCAACGAAGATTGGTCAATTCGAATTGTAGGTCGAACGTGGTCCTTGAAGGCTACTTACAAGTAGACTTTTGTATATTCAAATCTGGCTTTTGGAAGATGGCAGATCCAGGACACCCAAATTATACACCATAGGGCCACGCCTTCGAATGCGGATAAAGGTGACCATTGCTGCATACTGCATTCCCAAACAAGCCTGCTAGCTCCATGTAGATAGGATTTGTCCACCACGTCTTGGAGGGGATCAAACTCCATTGATGAAGAAGCTCTCAAAAGGACTCATCCGAATCCCCTTCCTCCATGATCGTCGTCTGGTGATGACTCGACAACAACCCCTTCCTCGCCCACCTCTGATCACCCCGCCCCTTCCCGTTCGTCGTCGTCGTCGGTGATAGATTCGGACTTGTCAGACTCCTTGATCCAGGCGACATAATCGAGGAAGCGGAGAGTTCGTCAAGGTTGAAGTCGGTCAGGGGGAGACGGTTTAGATCGGTTAGAGGGAGGTTTTTTAGGTTTTTGGATTTTGCGAGTTTGGAGGCGCGGTATTGGGATAGGGTTCTTTTCGCGGGTTTGGTTGGGAGGTTTGGGTTGGGGCTGTGGGAGAGGTTGAGCAGGGCTGTTAGGAGGATTTTCGTTAGGTGTAGAGTTAGGCCTGTGAGGAGACCGAGGAGGGCCGCTGTTGCGAGGTAGATATAGAGGGTCTGGAGATTGTTAGTATGATGTGAAGGAAGAAGGAAAGCGAGGATATGAGTGGGAGGGATGACCTCAAGGGCACAAAAGGAAGTAAATGTCCAGGCCGCGGTTCAGCAAGGCTGAGATGGGATCGATCTCAGGGGTAGCTTGATGTTATACACGTGATCTCGAAGTGGCACTGGAAGAAGCAAATTGAAAGCAATGCATACCTCTATAGCGCTGCCTGGGAGTTTACGGGCTGGATAAGCGACGGCAGAGGCAAGGAAGTGTGCGATGTAGATGAATGGCAGGGCGAAGACGTAGAGGAGATACCAGACTGGCCTCAGCGGATAGGTGATCCATCGTAGAGTTGTGAGAAGGGCGTAGACGGTGTAGTAGACGAAGTTCATGACTACGTCGAGATATGGATTCATTGTGATGGTGGTCGTGGTGGTGCGGAGAAGCAGACGGTGACGCTGTCCTGGCAGTGGTTGCAGTGGTTGCAGTGGTTGTAGTGGTTGCACATGGGTTCAGTTCAGTAGGATGGTGGAGGGTGACGGCGACTGAGGTGCCAATCTATACACATACCTGGCATGTAACGTAGCGGGGGTTGATCTGGGCGAATCCCTTGAGATGGCACAAAGGCTGCATCCGCAGCACTGCGGTCTTCCATGAACTGAATTGCGCGTTGACTGTGAATTGATCCCATCCCGTCTCTTCTGATGGGGAATGCTCCGTCAAGTCCCTCCCAGGCTGCCCGCAGAAACAGCCATGAAGCCCCTCGCTCGCTCCCTCTGCTGCCGCCCAAGTCCAAGCCAAAGCCCAAGCCGGAGCCAACGATTCCAACGCTCTCTACGAACAAAGCAACAGCTTTGCCCTCTGTGACCTTGGACAGCGTGACGGCCTCGACTCCACACGAGTCCGCACGGTCTGCAGGTGTCCTCTCGGCGACTGAGTCTGCCCGCTCCATCTACAACAGACGAAGAGCTGGAAGCACGGCATCAACATCCACACGCCACGAGATCATGGGCAACCAGGAATCGAGACAGGCTCACGACAAGAAAGCCGCGCCCATTCCCTACCGGCCGCCGCAAACAAAGGCAAAGCCCATCAATGTCCCAGCAGACAAACAGCAACAACAACATCAACAAGAGCCCCCCACCGCCCACGACTTCCCCTCGTCCTCCCCGCAAGAACAACCACAACCACAACCACAACCACAACCCCAGTCACCACCCCGAGAAGAACCGCCAATGCCCTTCGATGCCGAATCCTACAGCATGAACAAAAGCGCGCTCAGTCGCCCGCCGCGTCTGCCGCTGCCGATAGAGGAAGAAGATTACACTCCTGGCTCGCCCATAATATCGCCAGCAGATGTCTCTGGCCCCGTAGGACCAATTGAGCCGTTGGAGGAGATAGTCGGCTTACCACGCAGGTCGTCAGTACTCAGCAGCACCACCTTGGACGACGATGATTTAGGGGATGACCTGGGCTCGCTGGAGGGTGGCCCACATATTCCAGTGCCCACGCTGCTGGAATGGAGGGAGGCGGGCGATAAGGTCTATGTCACAGGTACCTTTGCTGGATGGGACAGAAAATTCAGGCTGCACACGAAGTATGTTCCTTGTTCCCGACCATATGCACCCATCCAGATGTGATCCCTCGAGCTGTCTCAGACTTTTGGCTATCCTGCAGCGTCTGAGCCAATGAACGTTCTGCACCAGCACTCCATCCGTTCGTCAGCTTCGATCAGTCTGATCTTCCTATTGCCTTGCTGCAGGCGGAGACTGGGCGCAGCTGCAACTCATCCAACTTTTACACCCGAAGACTCAGCTAACAGCTTGCCCATAGTGGACCGAGTAAACATCCAGGAGCGCTCTCTGCAACTATCAACCTTCAGCCTGGGACCCATCATGTCCGCTTCATTGTCGACAACGACATGAAACTATCCAAATACATGCCCACCGCCGTCGATTTTACCAATTTTCTCGTAAACTACATCGAGGTCGGACCTGAAGATATCCAAACACCAGCAGCCGTAGACAACCTACAACTTGATGGCAAAGCGCCTCCTGCAACACAGCCAAAGCCGATCGCAGGCGCGACTGTTCCTCAAACACAGGTCACAGAAGATCTGGCGCAAACACTTGAGGGGCCTCCAGCGCCGCAGAAGCAAAAAGATGCGACGACGAAGGCAGCAGAAGAGCCAAAGGATGCTCTTGCAGAGCAGCTTATCAAAGGCAAGCCTCTCGTTCCTGCTGAGCCAAAGTCGTATCACGGCAAAATTCCGGCGTTCCTTCTCGACCTTGATGCGCCTGAGGAAGGGGAGGGTAAGGAGATATGTGCCCGAGTCAACTCCTTGGTCAACACCTTGCCGCCTCCTCCGACTCTACCTATGTTTTTGGCTAAGAGTATTCTGAATGGAAATCCACCAATGCGAGATGATGCCAGTGTGCTCATTCTGCCGAATCACACTGTGCTGAATCACCTTGCGACGAGTAGTATAAGAAACGGTGTTCTAGCTACCAGTGGCACCACGAGGTATAAGCAGAAGGTATGTTTCTATCAGGCGATTGTTCCTCGCAGAAGCTAATAGTTGTAGTTCCTTACGACTATCATGTATAAACCAACAGGTCGAGATTGATAAATGGCCCAGTAACCTAATAATGGACAAACATACAAGAGACAACTTGATGCACCCAGTTTACCCTTGGCTCGAGTTCAAATCAAAACGCCCCCAAAAACGCTTGAGAGCGGTGTGGGACGACGAATGATGATGATGATTTTCGGTGGTAACTTCCTCCGCACTCTTCCCAACATTCTTGCGAGTCTTCGATGGTCTGTTCGAGGAGGATTCTGTTCCACAGGATGCACACGGTAATGAATGGACGCCTGGCACGGGTAGCAGGCTGTGATGATATAGATGAAGGAATTCCGGGCACTTGGGAATTAGATAATGTATGTCTAGATCATGGGCGATAAACACAGTGAGAGATTATTGATAGTTCACACTGATACCCAAGAGGATAGAGCATGGGTATATTATGAAAGACAGCTTCAATGTTGAAGTATGAGTTCCCGGTTCTCTGTTTCATTTGTGTACGAAGTCGACACACGTGCTAAGCGATATCACAGGACGAGGTTGTAACCAAATCAGCCGGCGTATGAGGATTTAGGTCGACTTTGATGTTTGGGCTCCAGTGAGAAGGCAAATCGGCCGATCTGCAGGTATTAAAGGAATAGCGGGGCGGCCTCATAATGATACAAATTCAGAGCTTCCATGGTCCATGGAATGCAACTTTATGTCGACATAAAAATCTTCTCTCAAAATGGTTGGCGTCACCGATGCTGCACATCCGACGAACACTTCGTCGCCAATGAATAACTGTATCACGCCGGACGGGTGGGACCTTTACAGGAAAAGAGACGGACTAGTCAATATAAGATAGCGCCATTTATGGAAGGGTATGAATAGCCAGACATTCCCCAAAAAAAAAAAGGGAAAATTTGGGGTCTATATTGAGATAGTTAAGCTCCTATCTAGCAGGTATTACTATCGTACTAAGAAGGGTAGTATAATCATGTAGGAAAGATATTATATATCTCAGCATTATTATGTAGACAGGTATAGTCGGCATTATTACCGTACTTATACAACTATGTTCCGCGCAATATCTTTATACATCTTCTACTATTCCAAAGTACTATTGGTACACTGGCGATAAAGGACGTAGATAAAACCCATTTTTTAATCTACTGTACATATTTACGACCGACTCTTCCCCAGCTCACTCTGCGCGGCACTTGTCGGTCCCCCCTTCACCCTCTCCCCACCGGTAATTTTCTTCTCCCCCTCCGTGATATCATGCAATGCCTCGCTCGTGATAGGTTGATTCGCGTGTTTCTGAGCTTGAGCTGTTGGACCACCTTTCACCGGCTCATCGGAGCCGGTGATTTGTTTTTCTTTGTCTGTGATTTTGGAAATGGTGGAGGAGGTTAGGGTGCCGGTGTGTGACTGCGTGGTTGAAGATTTTGGCGTTGATGTTTGGGTTGGTTGGTTTGGGTGTGACTGATGAATTTTTTTAGTTGTTGGACTTTTGGGAATGTAGTGGAGTGTTTTTATGTACCTTGCTTAGGATACTTTGAGCTGTAGAGGTTGGACCGCCTTTTACTCGTTCGCCGCCTGTTATTTTCTTTTCGCCTTCGGTGATGTCGTGGAGTGATTGGCTTGTTATTGGTTCGTTGGCGTGTTTTTGTGCTTGTGCTGTTGGGCCGCCTTTGATGGGTTCGTCTTGTCCTGTAAGTTTCTTCTCGGCATCGGTGATCTTGCTGAGGTTGTCGGATGTCAGGTTTGCTGCCATGGTTGCTGGCCGAGTTGAGAATCGCCTTCGCGTCGACGATGCAAGGCTGAAACGCGAGACAGCCACTCTGTTAACTGATGGGATGCGGGAGGTTAGGAAAGACATGATGGAAAATTGATTATGAAGTGGAATTGAGAATCAAGCTGTGATCTGGCTTTGATTCTTCAATGAAATGATGTTATAGAGATGTGTAGTCTCTCGAGGATACATAGCAGTCTAGCTAGTAGTCCATGACGGCTGCTCGACAACTATGAAGCCTTGGCTCCCGTCTGATCCATCTTCGCGAAGATGTAACAAGTTCTTCTTTTGCGCGTGTTTTCAGGGATTGTTTACATCAACTTGACGTGTTGATTCTCGCGTCTTGAACCCTTACACGTCATCATCACTGGACTAAGGACTGATCCGTGCTTGATGAGGTCTGATTAGATTAGATGGTCATCGAGATCACGCATTTTCTCAAGCGTTGATTTCTCTCCTCTCTAAATCCTCGCTCCCACGTTTTTTTTCACTTTCGCAACTCCTGTGATGAAAAGGATGAAAGCGCAATATACTTAGTAGCACACAGATTATTTATGCTGTTTCCTTGTCTTGGCGAGTTCCATTTCATCTTATCTGCAATACATCTTGCAGGAGCGTTGATTTACCTATTCGACGTCGAAGATCAACTATGAGACACCAGAAATGAAAGAGAAACGATAACACGGTGTATATTTCTCAAGCTTGAGTAAACTTTCCAGGAGTTCAAGAGGCTTGCCAACTCTCCTGGTTTGCGTCAATTGTTTGAACAACGAAGCGAAAGGTATTTAATGCAGCAGATTATTTCGCTCCTGTTAAGCAACTGACACGACGTGACAGTATATTAACGAGTAGTTCCGGATCGCAGTTCAGGCATACGAAGGGCTCGTGAGAGCACTAATGGTATATACTAATTATCTTCCTGCTGTTGACGCCTGGGATCTTGGAAGAGCTATACCAGGTAGGATTATTTTGAGTCCTACTGAACAAAACTGGGCTGGTATCTTCGTAACGTGTCCAACTGCGGCCTATAACGAAGAAGGCAATTGAGGTCCAGCGTTGAACGAGCTCCTAGGAGTAGCTTTCTTGACGCTCGCCACACTCTGAATAAACAGCGGTTTGTGGCCCTCCAGATCTCTTTCTTCGCGATGTCGCTTAGTATTGGGGCAGCTTTGGGTTGGCAGACCGGTCATGTAAGGGGAGCTCGAAGCTGAGTTGGGATTCCTGCTGATGTCAATAGGCCATCAAGTCCGCTCGAGATTGTGGACCAAGACTCTCTTCCGCACTTTTCATGGCTGAGGATCGTCAAAGGTCACTGCTATGTTATGCCTCTAATCGCCCTCCTTGACGGCCGCTTGCTCGGCGCCGCGGTATACGACTCCTTGCTCTACGAAGTGGAGGGCTCTATTGTTACCGATGCGATCAATGAGTTGGTGAGCCGTGATGGATCGCACAGGCTTGATTGAAGACGTGGGTGTAGGCAGGAGGAGCATGCTTTCTGAGGTGGTGCAATTGGATGCCGACATCACTTTCCTAACCATCTCATCTGAGCCTGGAGGAAACAGGAGGGAACGGCCCGATCCCCATCATGACGCTTGTTTGATGCATCAATCAAGATTCGATTTCTCAGGCACGTGTTGTCGATCAATGTTTGCCAACGTGTTTCCACCTCAGGCTCATACGTATCAGCAAACCGAAATCCCGTAATAGGAAGGTGCGAAATGAGCAGCTTACGCGGTTTCTCCACTCTTGTTAGCGGGTCGCGATATCCGTCCTCTCGATGGGTACGTGAATCTTGACTCTATAAGTACCTCGCCAAGACTGTCGAAATCCCAACCACAGGTTGTTCCAAACATTTCGACTTCTCTTTCACCATGCCTATCCAAGACTATGGAGTATGGGTCGCCACACCTACCTTCTTCAATGCTGAACGCACAGGGAAGAGCCCGCACGGTACCTTGACATTCAGCGATGGGACCAACAAATACAAAACGACCAAGGCGAACATCAACGTCAAATCGACGACCAAAGATACACGATTGGTATACTGGCACGATGCTCAATTCACCAATTCGATCACGGAAAACATGGCCGCCCTCCCCAAAGGCTTCACACCGCTTTCTGATGCAGCCACCGGCTCCACTGGCGTCAGGCTAGACTTATTGCGTGGCGGCCTTGAGACGCTGGCATCGGGAATCGTCTTGGAGACCAACGTGACTGGTGCGAACAACGACATCGTCGACGATTTGACCAACATCTTCAGCAACGGCATTTCACAGAAGGCTACCGTGTATATCTGGGGCTCGCAATATGTGGACAGCAGCAGCGTGGCAGGTATCCACGACATCCACATGAACCAGGGCGACACTGGCTCTTTCAAAAGCGATAATGGGATTTGGCAGGATGGATCTTTCGTTCTGGAGTTTCCGGATGGTCATTATGAGGCTGTTTTCCTTGCTTTCGCGGAACAGTACACGCAGACTGATGATGATGGGAATCCGATCATGACAGCGCCTACGTTCGCGACGCTTCTCGATGCTTCTGATGCTTCGTCGTAGTCGACATTCGGTACCACGGATGAAAATGGAGCGACTCCGTACTAACACAAGAGGCATGGAAGGCGACATAGTCACCAGTGCGAGGTCTCATCATCGAAATGGGCTCCAACAGGCGACGGCGAGACATCCAGTTATGTTGCGGTGCTTGATGCTGAGCACATGAGGGACACTGTCCCGAGTCAACCAGCAAGGGACGAGACGCAAGATTCTTGACGAGGAGGCTGAGGGCATTCGCAACGGGAAGAAGGTTGGTTATCCGGATATGCTTTGGGATTTGGTGGGTGGCAACGTAATTTTGCAGGATGCCGTTGATCACGCCGTCAGTGATACAGTGTATTGCAGGTTTGGTTGAAGTCTATCGGTTCATGTCTGATACCAGAACTTACAGTCTATACTGTCTATACTGGAAGCCCTAGGCTAGCAGAACAACCAGACAATCAATACCCTTGGCGTAACTCTTGTTATCCCTGAATGTCCACTGAAAAGAAAAGCAAAGTGCATGGTAAGACTTCCCTTCATCCCTATCTCAATGTCTTTCTCGTACCCTCACCGCCCGCCTTCTACCCTTCCTTTCCATTGCTCTCTACCAGGGTGTCTTTTCTTTGTCATCTCGCCTAATTATCCCAGCAGTGACAATTAGAAAAACGAGTCTTTTCACATCTCTTGCCTGTACACTATGTGCACTTCGCCCCTTCTATACTCCCTTCATCTACAGCCCGCATGCAAAAGACTACAACCTACAGAGGATAAAAACAAAATGACAAAAACGTACAGCAGCGAGGATTCGCTGGTGGTCACCCACCCAACTACTAATTCGCCGATATGAAGCTTATCTATGAGAGAGCGGACGGGGTCTCGAGGTCTCTTCATTCTGTGGCCGTACGTGGAGTGTTGTGTTGGTAGTTGAGTATATATAGCTATTGCGGCCATCCTGGAGACTTCTATCGTGAAACTTATCAGCTAAACCACTCGATATTTCTAATTGGACGGGGTGGATGATATAACTGGGCCTGCGAGAATCAGTTGGAGAGAGGGATAATTCTTGAAAGGAAATGAAGAAGAGGCATCCGGAACATTCCAGAGAACGTACTACCTTTCCAGGATGACTCTAGCAACAAAAACAGTGCAAATCAAGAAGGCCTGGTATATTTGACATTACATTATGTAGTATTGGTTGACGAATCACACATCAAGTTCAGTACAATCGATACCCTCCAGCAGTGTCTCATCCATGTTGCCACAGGAGAAGCTGTTAACCACACCATCGGGACTATTGACATTAATATTCGACAGCTTGATATTGGTGCAAACGCTCGGGCTGCTGCAGACGATATATCCAGATTTGGGATTGTACTTGTCACTGGTGGTACCGTGGATATTCTTTATGACGACGTTTGAGATGGTCAATTTGGAAGGGAAGGCGTTGCAAGCTGTCAGGTTCTTTTGGCCGTAGCATTGCGTGATTTCGATGGCGTAGTCGACGTTGCTGATGGTCATGGTGTCGTAGGTGATGTTGTTGACGCGGCCTTGGCCGCCGCCACCTTGGAGATCACCGGACATGGCTGCAGGTGCGCCGGGCCAGACTTTGATGCGAGCGCCGTCGCTGGCGTTGGACATGGTGATGTTGTAAACGTGGATGTTTTCTACGATATCAGTCTCTGCGGGATACTGTCCAAGGGAGCCGACGCTGATGCCGTGACTGCCATCGCAGTTCAGGTTCTGGACCAGGATGTTGGTGCTATTTGGTTTGAACGAGACACAATCGTCCCCGTTGTCGATGACTGAGTTTTGAATGACGATGTTGTCGCTACGATAAGTGTCCCATCCATCCTACATCACACCAGTGGTTAGCACGAGAGAAGGAAGACTGTTCGATAATCGCCGTGCTTACTGTGTTCTTGGCAGGAGAGTCGCTCACGCTGTCGCCTTCGATCGTAATATTTGAGAACAACACGTTAGTACTGTTGGCTACCCAGGTGTAGTACTGTGGGCTGTAGCGGAAGTTCAGATCCTGGATAGTAGAATTGTGAAGGCCCACAGCGCCGAATAGAATCGGTCTTAGAATGTAGATGTTCTCAGCGTACAAGTCGTACCAGACTTGTCCATTGCCATCCAGGAAACCTCCACCATAGACATTCACATCATTACCGCTGAGCTGGAAGAATGTTGTGGCATTTTGAAAGATTTGCTTAAAGGCGTTTGCTTGCCAGTAATCGGTATCATTGGTGAATTGGATGTAACCTTGGATATCAAGGTCGACATGGCTGAGCGTAAGGTTAAGTGCTGTTCCAATGATATATTTCTGGCCTTGAGAGAAGACGATATGGCCGCCGTTGTTGCACTTCTCGACAGCAGAGAGAATGTAGTTCGAATCATCCGTTGTGCTATCGTTGTGAGAGCTAACGTAACAAGTCTTGTTTCTTGCGGGCGAGGAAGGAAAAGGTTTGAAGGGCTCATTTGGAGAAAAGTTGATATCCGGACGGAGACTTTGGTGTCTGGTAATGGGCGCCAAGAGAGACTTCGTCCATTTTTGTTGTGTAGACCAGGAAGGTGAGGCGACGACCGTAATAGCGCTCAAGAAAGTCGCAACAATGAAAGTCCGGAGCAACATCTTGCGGTTGAAGCCAGAGACGGAATGGATGTTAAACTCATATCAAGAAGAGGTGGGTCGCCGTCTTTATGTAGGCATATAGACGGCACAACATTGGATATAACCAGGTACGAAACGATGTCTCTGAACCAGGTCCGCTTCTCCGCAACTCGCTTGAGAGCAGCTAACCGGTTGAAGTAATCTATCCTTCCTTTTCCCAGATCTTTTCGAAAGCTGTGCTTCGATTGGCGGGAGATTGTCTGTCCGGCACGCAAATTGATCAGAAAGGTGGAGATTTCAGGAAGACAACTCGAGCGAGAAGCGGGTAGAGGATTGAGGATTGTGTAAGAGTTTACAACACAATGGCTATGGCTCCAAAAAGCAGCATGTGAACAAAGACTTTTTAAATTATATCCCAGTCCCTTGTAGTACTGTGGTATATTGTAGATTACCCTACTTACAGGGGGTTTTGCGATGGAGTTGGGCTGAAACGCACTACGGATTTGGTTTTGGTCTTCCTGGCGCGTCTGCTGCGTCTGGAACGCGTCTATTCGGAAGTAGATTGTCCGAATAAGGAAATCAGAATGACAACTGTGAATTCCCCTTCAACGATGACCGTTACCATTGCAATCATTATATGTCATCAGAGCTTGCGTCCTTTAGCGGGTTGAGCATGGGACCAGATTCTACTCGGTACAACTCTTAATGTACCCCTTGTGTACACCAATGGTTTCGGAACATTACGCGATAGGACTCAAGACGAACCTTGCTATTGGATCGCCTCATATCAAAGCTGTTCGTATGATCCTCAAGCTTCGAATATCTTCTGACCTCTTTCGAATCCATTTCCCTCCTTCCGTCACTAGTTTTTACGATAGAATTCTCAATTGGACAGTCACAAGGCATTGAAACTTGGATTGATATGTAAACTCAACATGATCCTTTAAGTCGACGACTGATTTATCGTAAAATGTCACGATCGACGGAGGATGTTGAATAATGTGAAATTGCTCGAAGCGTTAAACAGTAAAGCCGAGACGAATTTCCCGTTCTCCAAGAAACAATCTCGATTTTGGACAATAAAATGCTTGAGATATTGGCCTGACACAATTACTTTGTCCATTGGGGAGCAGTATAACCGGACCCTTTTCTGTTGAGGATTAGCTACGTCACCAGAAATTGTGTTCGTATGAAACTTACGCGGGCCTCCACTCAAAATGATGTTTCCCTTCAGTAGGACCATCAGTTCCCTTCTCCCCCTTCTTATCAAACATATGATTCCCAAAGAAGTCCAGCTCAGCCTCATAGAATTGAGTCGGCAAATCAGTATTCGTCTGATACTTGATGAACTCCAGACTAGCGCTCAGAGCAGGAATGATGTGATCACCTTTTACCGACTTCGCGACCACTTTTCTCAGATGCGGCAGACCTTCTTTCAGCTCTTCTGCGACGACGGGCTCGAAGAGCATGTTCATGCTATCCCGTTCCTTGTATTTGGCAAAGATCGGCTCGAGCATTTCTTCAAGGTGATCGGCCTGGATGATGCAACCTGCGCGCCAAATCTGGAGTACTGCCGCGTAGTTGATACTCCACTTGTTCTCGCGATTGGCTTGTTCGATCACATTGATGCCTTGAATGTAGCTAGCCAGGCAAGCCATATAAGTTGCGACACGAAGATCCTCGACAAACCTCTCTTTCTCGCTGCCAGCTATATCAAGTTTCATTGGGGTAAAGCCTCCTCCGATTGTTTTCTTCGCCCTTATACGTTGACCACGGAACGCTGATGCTAGGCGGAAGTCGTGTGCAATGTTGAGTGTGGGCGCTGGAATATGATGGGTTATGGCTTCTTCGTTGCTCCATACTCCCGTTCCTTCTTCGCCTGTGAGGTCTTGCACGACTTTGTCTTCTACTGTGTCTATAACTCGCTTTCCAGAAGAGTCTTTGGTGCGGCAGATGTCAGCGCCAATACTGATGAGGAAGGTTCCACGCTGGAAATGTTAGCGATCAGGATTTCGACGAGGAAAATGAAACTCACGAGCTGGCCCTTCTCATTCCATCTCTCGAGCGTGTTGCCAATTTCGTCTTCGCTCATCTCTAGGCCTACCTCCATGATCTGCCACGCTTCCGCGATTGCAGACATCATGCCATGTTCAATGCCGTTATGGATCATTTTGACGTAATGACCGGCACCTCCTGATCCAGCCTTTCCAACACATGGATTGCCTTTCTTATCCTTGGCCGCTACGACACGAAGCAGTGGCATGACCATATCTAGCGACGCATCATCACCGCCAGGACACATTGATGGTCCTGCACGAGCAGCTTGATAGCCACCAGAGACACCCATTCCGACGTATCGGATTCCCTTGGTATAGCATTTCCCCTGCCTTCTCTCTGTGTTCTGCCAATGTTCGTTGCCTGCGTCAATGATGATATCGTCCTTGGAGAGATATGGTAGGAGTCCGCCTAGGACGCTATCGCCCACATTGCCATGTGGAAGGCTGAAGACGAAGACTTTGGGAGTTCCGAGGGATTGGCAGAGGGATTTGTAGTCTACATTGATGCGTCGATTAGCATAGTTCATGTTGGTCACTTGTAGAGTGATTCACCGGTATACTTTTTGACCTTGCCACCAAAGCCTTGCTTCTCTGCTGCTTCGATGATACTGTCCATGGCCTTCTCAGAAGGATCCTCGAGAGATACTTCTATCCCGTTCTCAGCAAAGAGAAGAGCCATACCTCCACCCATGCTTCCACAGCCTATCATGGCTAGCTATGAGCTGTTCAAATCATCATCTCTCTCATCGTTGAACCTTTGTGCCATACCTTTTTGATATCGAGAGGTGCCATGCTGAGCGTAGCTGATTAGAAGTTAGAGGTACTAAGATTGATCGCGTGGGAATTGATAGGCCTGGTCTTGGAAAGCTTTGAAGAGGACAAGGTCCTCGTCTACAATGAGTTCACACATCTCAGGTTAGTGTTAACTTCCCGTTGTTCCAAATGTGACGTCGATACTACGCGTTGTTAAGGTTCAACTTTTAGTACATACGCGCGGGGCACATCCAAAGTCTTCGGGCAGATGTTGAGAACTCAATTACCGTACGGAAACACAGCTCAATAAGTACCGGCTTGGTTAAAGTCTTGAGTAGCAGTATCGATGAACGAGCTAATCACGTAGGGGCTCATCGCCGTTGACGCAGAAATGGGTGTTGTGATAGACTGGCTTTCAGTGGTTTTCACTCGTTTATTCCTCGGTTTCGATTTTGGCACAAACAACCTCAACTTCCGTCTATAAATTGCCGCAAACATGTAGGTATCTTGGGAAACCGTCACTTTTCGAAAGGGAGAGCTGATGCCCAATAACCGCAGGACTATAATAATTGTGCTCAGGCGATGGCTAAACATACTAACCACCTTCGATCTAATATCAAGCAGCACGAGGAGGGGTTTTGTTACTCAACATAAACTGAAACAAGATACAAGATTCGAGTTCTACAATCACCACTTGTCCTAGCGGTGGGTGGAATGTTGGACTGCTCTAGGCCCAGTCATGTGATAATATCATTTTTATGATTTTTATCGAAGAGAGGATGGATCGAAGGGCATCCTAATGAGATAATCGTAGATACATCTGGCACCACTATCGTCTCCTGGTTATTCGCTACGTATTTCTTCAAAGTGTGGGGTTGAGGGACGACGAACAGTCCGATCGATTAAACTCGAAGCTCGTCAACATATGTCGGATCAGCCATGTCACCCCTCAAATATGTCGATATATCTGAGAGGGCATTGGTGCGTGTGAAGCAGACGAACGTTGTGGTATTTAACGGTGGCTGATTAAATCGAGTCCTACGAGAAGTACCTGTGCGTTTTGTGTTACTCTGCATTAATATCCTGAAGCTCGTTGGATCCTGGCGTCCAATCGCTTTCAAGATATCCCGATTCTTGCGGGACCTCACCTGGTCCGTAAGATAGTTTCTATCATTACCCTTGCACCGCATTTTATGGTCGAAGAAATCCAAATTTGTTAGGTCTCGCTGGATCATACTGTGCAGCGCCGGCTTTAGGTGAGAACTATTCATCGAGTAAACCTGAATTGTTGATTGATAATCAATCACCCCATCTCGTCTAGTCGAGAGAAAGGCAAAGACTAGAGTCCACGCAAACAGAGGTGATCTTAGCCCGCACGGTGCTTTCGGGGCTCTTGCAATTTCGTGTAACTCAAACTTCTTCCTTCAATATGGAGTACAACCTCGCTGGGTCCGATGGTGGAACCATTTCAGATGATCCGAAATGCTTTGGGTGATCTGCATCTCTTCAGCATGTCGATTCCGACGGACTCGGAATAGTATTGCCTGAATGAAGCGGAGTTCACTCCTGCTGGGCCTCAGATACTCAAGGATCATCTCAAGCACGCTTGGTGGCTTCTACTGAAACAATGCAGGAGGGCGTACGAAGAGACCTTGATCATTCACAGAAGTTCCATGAAGAAGCCTGGCAGTGTGTTCAGATCCACAAGGACACGCTTGACCCTCGACGAAAACAAGTGTCAAGCCTTTCTCTCTTTTGGCTTGGAACAGGTGCACCACTATCTCCCATTTGATCAGCCCCTGTGTTATCTTTGCATCGCAACATCCACTCCTGTCCATACCATACTTGAGCCTTTTAGGGGTCAGTGAGGCCGTGTCTACACAGCATAGATGGGTCACAGTCGAGCCCGGGACCTTCCAAAGGATCTCATAGCTGATTCGTGGCGCTCTTCATTGACGTAAGACATGTGTCCTGCTACCTTTTCTGACGAGACGTAATTCGAGAGTTTCCCTTTGTACCCAGCTTGTCGGGACTGGTGGTATAAACCTATACGACAGCTTCGACAACCCCCAGCGTTGCTGATGAGAGCGACTCGTTTTTCACACAACTCATATTGTCGTAAACGGTCTTCCTCATAGTTTTTTGGGACATTCTAATCATCTTTGAGGTTTGCTGGTATCTGGACACTAGCATAGGCTTGAATTTGGTTTCCATGAAGATGAATGTGCATAAGCGAAGTCGTGTACCTGGCACACCTGTGGCTGTCTTGTGGATGGAGTCTATCCCCTTTGAATCATTGAAAAGATGAAGGCTGCTCTTCATGGTGTAATGCCACTCCATCTGTGTTGCTGGGCCTTTGAACCGGCCTCCGACATAGGCCTCTACGATGGCGGTGAGCGTCTATAAGAAGCCCTATTTACCTCAATATGTGTTGTTTACCTTCATCAATTCTCTTTGCCGGTCACCTCTTCGCAACGACGACCACGTCGACTATCGATACCTTGAGACATGGGCGATTCAACACCATACAAATTGATGGGCAGGAGCAGGGAAGGCGCCGAGTCGGAGATTGGGGAACTGTCGAGGACAAATCATCACCTCCAGCCATTGAATATCGAAGTGTGGGACTTGTCATCGGGTATGCTCTTGATTGGACCCTTGAATGGTTCGCCCGCCACAAGGGGGCGTTTGACGAATTATTCAGTGGCTGGTATGGCTGTCACGTGCTTGTGCTCACCATCTGCAGATGCCGTTAAAAATGTTGGGCCCAGCGACACTCCGGCGAAACCATCTATCGACAACGGAAATTGGATGGGTTTCCAAGACCAGATCCAATCAGAAGCTAGGGTGTTGGATCAGAGGGCGGCCTCCCAGTCTGTCCGTGCTGCGGCTCTCATTTCGTGTTCCTTTCCTGCCGGATACCAACTTGTTAGTCCACACGGTTTGGTTTCGTGATAGGAAAAGAGTACTGACTAGTTTTCAGGCAAAAAAGAGACATATCTTCCTCTGGGATTGTGTAAGTTAACGTGCTCGGCATTTGCCACCTCTAATCCCGTCTGACTTATTGCGTTGAATAGTGTTGCTGCGCCCAGGGAGATATCAACATCAAGAACGAGAGTTGTCCGAGTTGTGGAGCTTCGCGATGCGCTTACTGTACCACATCGAAGGTGCAAGTACGGTAGCTCTGCCAAAATTTGACGTCAGGGACAGGGGATTGATTGATGGAGAATACCGGAATGCGCTCAGGCGATCGAGACAATTAGAGCGCTCGGAGGAAGTCGTGTACCGTCTACATACGATTCCAGCCATTGGACAGCTCCGTTTGAATGCTGGATACAATCTCAAGTTCTAAAACATCATAAGACGAGGCAGCAGGTTAACACGTTCCCTAAATATGTGACAAATGCTCAGAAATCTTTGACATGTAAAGAGGGATGAGTGTAACCACATAGAATGACCAAAAGGCAGATATCCAGATATTATAATCGAAGACCGTGGGCTCCGACTTGGCTGTCGCTAAACATGAAGGAGTAAACGGGTCTCCATATGGTATTGTGAAACCAAACACCGCTTACCAATGCTCTCCAACACAAAAGCCAAGCTCCACATTTACACCGTCCTGACCAATTCGATTCCATTTGGGACGAATTCCGAAGAAGTCCGGCGTCGTCTTGCGGGAGTAGCCGGGAGCCGGCCGAGATAACCAGCTTTCGACGCTGACGAGTTCGCTTTGGCGGACCCTAGATTCAGCAGCTGGGTCGCTCCATGCCACCACCAAGTCTGCAGCAATCGTCCACCTAGAATGTCAAACAGCAAGCGTACCAAAACCATGATGACAAGCAAGGCAACGAAGAAAGTGATTCGACTAGGCTTGAAAGCGACGACAGCCGCAGGCATGGAGAAATATGCTATGGTCAGCGCCATGGGTGAGAATACCTGAACAGGTTAGAAAAGTTCCTAGAGTGATTTTCTAGCCTCCGAGGCCTACCAGTATAGTGCATTCAGCGGTGAAAATTGTGTGGCGAACTGCTTCGTTGGATTCAACTGTGAGTTGGAGATCCAGCTTGTAGAGCCAAATTAGCTTGAAGAGGGGGGTCTTGACGACTCGGTGACTACTCACAGCATCTGTCGAGATTGAACAACGCTCATTCAATGATAGCAAAGCTCGCCGAACAGCTTTCAATGACTCGAATTTGTCATTGATAGTGCGCAACGATGCCTGGACGTGTTGTCGTTCCTTAGGAGCCTGGTTACTGTCGGTGAGATAATTACAATCACCATCAGGAGACCGAAAGGCAGTCCAGGTTTCCACAGTCTCTGACAAAACATGCAGAAAATTACCGAGAAGTCGTTTGGTCTTACAATTCCAGTCAAACGCTTCCTTAGCATACTGGACGGTGTTTTCTTTCCTTGCTTTTGGATTTGAGAGTGTAGGAGAGTTGTCTTCCTGTCTGCAGGTCAGTAGAAGCGCAGAAAGGACGATTCTCACATTCGACGAACTAGAATCACTCGAATGGTTCAATTCTTCCAGTGACTTACATGTCGATCTATACTGTCTCCAATAGTCTGAACAATACTTTCCCACTCTTTGAGCACCGTCGTGATACGATTCTTAAAGATACACATAAAGTAAGCTCGAGGATCCCAAATAGGGAGATTTGCATTGAGAGTGTTTCTTCCACAATCCGATGCTATCGGATCCTCATGAACTCCGGCGTACGGAAAGTCAATGTCAAGACTCTCATCATCTTTGTCGAAATCCCGGTCGATAAACGCGTAACCGACGTAATGTCGATTATCTGAGCCGCAAAGCACTATTGAAAATCCTGCTTTCCGGACGAGATACTTTCTGATCTCCAAAGACTTTGGTGTGCGGAGATCGAGGAAAGATAGGTCAGTAGAAGCCCTTGATAGGCCTTTCTCTGAAGCAGCTTCAGTGCTGTGCAATCCCGAATGTCTTCTCAGTTCGAAATAAGGGATATGCAATGCCAATCGAAAGGTCGTCTACAACAGATTAGTGATTCATCAATCATAATCGGGCTCAAGTTTTGGCGTCCCAATCTCTTACATCAATTACATGGACCCGCATTGCCGTTTGTTTCGACAAATGGTTGGAAATGGCGTCGCGAAGAGCGAGTACTTGATGTTTCGGAGCCGTCTCTACAAGTGCAAGAATATAATGAGGATCTAGGTCTCGAATGTAACTAAAAGACACAGTCAGAATCATGAGTTCGTGATCAAGAACGATTTTCCTCACATTAGTCGTCGGTCTGCATCAACTGTATCGGCCTCTCCAAAGCGCTAGAGAAAGGTAGTCAGCATCGTCGTATCAACAAGATTGAGATGGGTATACGTTACGAGCTTTCCCAGGTCACGATAGAGCGATGTTGCTGTGGCTGGGTTCTGATGTACTCTAACCTTGCCCCCTTTGTTTTCATCGGAGAACTGCCTATCATCAAGCCATGCAGCTCTTCTGAAGCCTGCAGCTCCCGTTCCATTCGATAGGTCTTTCAAGCTGACATTCCGACAGAAATCTTCTACCCTGTCAACTTGCACAAGCCCCATTGAATGGTCGTAATCTCTCAGGAAAATGCTTATACCATTTCTGTCGGAATCATCTTCATCATTGGTTGATCTCTGTTGCTGCTGGCTGTCACCTTCCCCATCCTTTTCGAACGCCTGTCGTCGTCTTTCAATGAAGGGCTGGTCTTTGGGGTGCTGATGTACTGAAAATCTAAGATCCCATTGCTTGGCGAAGGCATCCTGTGGCTGTACCAGTACGGCTTGCGTAAAGTGGTATGGCGTGGAAGCCAACTGTGTGTTTTGCTGTGTGATCTCTGGATTGTTGGCATTGGTCTTTGCGGACGCGGTCCTCGTGCCACAGCCACAATTTTGAGTCCCGGTCTCCGACTCGGAGATCATGGGAGGAATGCTGCTTGTCCCCGAATTGCCGACGCTTGTCGCCTTGTTTTGGGTTGTTAGCCCTGGTGCTGCAGCCATAGTATCCGTTGTCCTAGTACGACGACTTCTTTTTCTGCCACCCATCGTGGGCTAGGAGCGTTTGTAGCGAGATACAGTCGCCAATGGCCGTAATTGAAAGTGATTATCTGGATTCGAATTCATGCTGGTAATGCAGATTTTCCCGCTTCCTATATCTACAAAGCTCGATTGCATGCCATGAATGAGAGTCAAGAAGAGTAAAAGAACTGGCATGAAATGGAAGAACAAAGCGGAGAAAAGTAGGAAAATGAGCTCCCAGCTGGCGGTTTTATGCTTAAGAGCTCTTTCCGAAGATCCTACATCTTCTCCCTCGAATGGGGTCGCAACAGCAATCCATCTTCACGATGATGCGCTGGCACCGCTCGGTATTGGACTAGCATTTCGCCTTTCCTGCTCAGCCTCACTAGACTGGACGATTTTTTGCCAGTCTAAAGCCTGTTTATTATCTGTGTCTTCGTCGTCTGATACAATTCGCAGCGTGCAGGGCTGCACGACGGACACGATTCCTCGAGTATGTTGATGGACGTTCGCCTGCATGTGCACTGCCAAGTTCGTGTTAGGCTCTAACCAATCCATGTTGGTCGCTGGATGAGCGACTCACACATTGCCATCTGTAGGTGTGAATTTGTCTGACCTATAAAGAATGAGAGAGGTGGACAACGGACTAAGATAGAAGAGTGCCTACTGATACCCATCTCGGTGTACAAGCGTGGAAGATGTCGGAACCGAAATGTTGGGCTCGAACGCATCCAAGGTGAGAATGATTTCCGGGGTGGTTGGGCTAGTAGGGTCCATGCATCAGGAGGCAGAGAGTGTGTCCATTGTCCTGCAAAGGCACGAACCGCTTCATGCTTCACAATCCCGAGGTCAGCGGCGGCCTCTCCATTCTCTTTTGATTGTACCGTACCCATCAATACTTGGCTTCCATCTCGCCTTCAGGTTCAGACTTATCAGAACATCAGCGAAGCCTACTAGCCCGATCAAGAGCAAAATTACCCAGGCCATGGCATTGAGAATCACATGCACCTTACGGCAAGGCGCTCCTTGAGCTGGATTGGCATCGTTTACCATTGAAGCACTGCCACAGACGGGCCCGATTGACATGGGATCAGTGTTGGGTCATGGAACGCGATGAATCGCAGGGCTGCCAATTGCGTGCAAGGCGTCCCCGCGAAGTCGGAGTAATGAGGGAGGGAGGCCGCCGCCAAGGCAGATGTGCCTCGAGGCTGAGGTTCGCGTGGCTTTGTGTGTCCTGATATCAGGATTTTGGATGAAGGCATGAAAAAGTCTTGTTAGATTCCTTTGAGGGAGAAAAATGGGGCTGCGCTGGAGTATCAACGCACCAGACAAGGAAAATCATCTGGATAATCATGATGAAGATGAAGAAGAAGATGATGAGCTGTTGATGAGCGTAGGAAGCGCACCGGCGATATGTACAGTACGCGGGGTGGGAGGGGAGGCGAGCATAGATCAGGAAGAGGTGTGTGCGGTTTCACGTCGGGCACCTGCTATACGATAATACGAGAGATCCCGGGGCTTTTTCTTTCACAACGATGACGGTAAACTACTACATACAAAGAAGAACATCGCAAAGTTTCAGCCTTGTGTGACTATCTAGTTCCACCCTACATCGTCTACTCAACCTTAAACTATCGAGTGGGACAAGCGTTCATCAAAGCGGACGTGATGGATTGCAGTTGGACTCGCAGTGTAAGGAAAGAACAACGACGATGCAGCTTTACGCCCTTGTTACCTGGTATCCGCGATAACTTGTCAGAATCGTATAGCTAGGTTCTATGCTCGGACCCCAGGAGGCTCATGATGTACAATAGTTACACGGCAAGGGTATGCAGAGTGACTTCTAGATACCAGGGATCGAAGCCTGCGAACGAAGGCTATGTAGAAAGACTCCGTGGACAATATCACAGTCCAAAATAGTTCATCATATCGAGAGCAGTGAGCTCAAGGTCTACAAAAATCAAACGCGAGTGTATATTAGCTATAACCTAATCCAACCGTGTTCTCCCATTTCCATCATCAGATGTATGCGTCTACAATCAAGATTTCTTTCAAGTCGATGTATTAGCGAAGCCATGTCTCGAAGGACAGCGTTGAAGCTATTTCGGTTGAAGATTACTCCTATTCTGGAATAATCGAACATGATGACACTGTTCAAAACTTTTTGACATGGTTAATTCGATCCCATTACATTATTGGTGTCGTTTGCGAATCATCACTGCTGGAGTTTATATGGGTGTGCTGCTGTTTCCATTAATACCGGGCCTCATTCCGATGCGCGTTTTTGTCTGCGGTATCAGTAGGTTCTGGCAGCGACTAATATTGTATAGTTCCAAAGTCGAACCACGTCAAGGGACAAAAGAGAAAACCCGAGTAGTGATCGAGACAGATCGGAAATCAACGACCAGGATATTGTTTTATTAACAAAAGCAATGCGCTTGTTTCTTAGGGTATCTCGAATCCAAAAGTAATGCCCATCGCAATGCTGAAACTCCATAGACTAAGTTGATTATGCTATGACGATAGCCTCCAATGCATGGAGCTCTATGGTAGCAGGAGGCAGATTACTTCGCCTCCTCGTTAGTGAGCCAACAAGGTTCCCGCTCCATTCGGTGACCGTGGAGAAATTTCTTGGCATCATACGATCCAGTTCTGCTGCTTTCACACCGGCAGCAGCACTTCTCCATAGCCTGGATTGGCGGGGACGACCACTGAAAACGATAACGATCAATTTGAAAATGGCCATGATGATTAGTATCGAAAAGAAGAAAGCTCTGGGATTTGGTTCAAATGGCAAGACTGATTTTGGCGCCGAGAAGTAGGCAATTGTGAGGGCCATTGGAGAAATCACCACAAAGGTCAATTCCGAGCTGAGTCCGGTGTGGTTCACAGCTTTGTTACTTTCGACAATCAAACGAGACTGGAGCTGCACAGCTTCGTTGCTTTCGACGAAGAGACGTGATTGAAGCTACGAGAATTGACATGGTCAGTAGGCTTCTGAAAAGCTAAGATAAGGTTAACTTACTGCTTCGGCCGAATTTTTACACATGGTGTTCAGGTCATCTAGTTTCCGCCGTAGGTTTTTGAACGCATCGAAACTTTGGGCAATGGCTCGCAAGGACTTTCCAGTCTGACTTACGGATTCAGGGGTGGAGTCGACGAAGTATTGGTGGTCGCCGTCCTTAGATCTGAAAATATCCCAAACCTCAATGGGCTCCCTGATGACAGCCAGAACGTGTCCTATCAATTCCATAGCTTCGTGGTTCCAGTCATATGCCTCCTTCCGACTGGGTACAGAAAGCTCTCCTTCGGCTGTCGAACTCCGAGACAAAGAATTCGAATGCCTGCTTCTCTGTGGCTCATGGTAAGCATATCGACAATCAAAATGAAAAGCGGTCGTAACATACGTGATTCTTGACGCTGCATTCAATCATTTTGACCAGATTTTGTGCTTCCTTCAGCGCTTTCGCGATGTGGACCTCAAAGATTACCACAAAATAGGCTCTAGGGTCCTGGATAGGTATATTTGCATCAATGACACCTCCAGCACACGCAGCAATCGGGTCGTCTTGCATACCGTGATAGGTGAAATCACCCTCCTCCATATCTTCTTCATCCAAATCACAGTCGACGAAAGAATAGCCGATCCAGTGTTTATTGCTCGACCCACATATGAGTAGTGAGAATTGAGAATTGTAGACTCCATAGGGCGCCTTGGTATCAGGCGTGTTGTCTTCCAGGATAGAAAGATTGATCCACTCCCTGTCTGCATCGTTTCTTATCGGCCCAGTGCCTACGCTTGTTTGTGTATTATCGGGAAACTTCTTGAACACAAGGTGTGGTAAATGAAGTACGAGCTCGAAGTGGAAGGTTTGGCGGCACTGTGCTCATGGTAAGCGGATCCGCCCTGCCCTCGTTATTCATATCAGTCTTACATTGACCTTGATTGCTGTCTCACGTGCTAGATGCTTACGAACGCCTTCCCTTAAGATTGCAACTTGGTGAAATGGGGCAGTCTCTGCGAGAGCTAGGATAGAGACAGGGTCCGGGTTCGGCATAAAACTACAGCGATCAGTCCTCCGATCTAGTAGTGGCACAGCTCCTTACTCACACTAATCTACGATCGGCGTTGATCGCATATCCACTTGAGACCGGCTAAAGAGCCGGGTTAGTTCAGACGCATGATCCCTTTCGTTGGATCAGACATACCGTCTCTGTAAGGAATTGGTGCTTGACTTCCGAGCTAGTACCAAAACGCTGTCAAACCTTCCGTCAGCGACTTCCTCTTGTAATATCGAAAGATGTACTCCGAATCCATACCGGCTCTTTCAAGCACTCATATAACGCAGTCGGGGTGAGTGGATTCCGGTATTCCCTCACAAACCCACCACGATGGTCGGCCGTGAAACTCCTGTCGTCTAGCCAGATCCCTCTCCTACTTCCTCCAGGTCCGGCTCCTGTTTTCAACGCGTCCAATCTGACTTCATAGCAATATTTTTCCACCTCGTTATCTTGGCACAAAGCTGTGTCGTCGGAATCGAGCAGGAAAACATTGATCCCATTATAATCGGCATTAAATTCTCTCTTGGTGTCTACCCAGGAAGCGTTGTACAATGCTTTGTATTTCAATTCATGATCTGTCGGGAAGGTCCACTCTTTCTTGAAGGGGTTGTTGGACTCCATTGCGCGTGGTCCTTGGTGTTATACACAGTCTAGACTGCGCTTGAAACAGGATACAGATAGCCAACGCTTATGTAAGAAGTAGGTGAAAGTTGATTGGACTTGTGCAGTTGCGTATTGTAAAGATTTGTGCTAAATGTGAGGAATGCGAAATACCATTGACTGGAACGTCTGGACAATGATTTTCGTGCCTGCCCTGAGCTTTGCAACGAGCATACTAGTAGCTTTTGAGCGCCAGCCAAAAGGCAACGCAAATCGAACAACATCCAATCCCTTCTACCTTGGCCAAGATGATGCTATAATCTTGAGGCGATGCTGTAATGCGCTGGCACCAGAGGTTGCCCCCATGACCCAACCCCCCTACAGCGGCCAATCGGTGAGCGCTGGTTATAGAGTGCAAGTTCCCAAGGCTGTCAGCGCAATTGAACTTTTGTAGTTATGCAGTACCCGCATCTCGCGTAGGCGCATGAAGGACAGGTGTCCACGAGAATATTTGTCGATGGATGGCCGCACTGGCACTGCATGGTGCTCGAATTAGGCCTCGGCAGGTAGCTTGGGAATTACAAGGAAGGCACTCACACATTCCCAAACATATATGTAGCGCTTTTTGGCCTGGAAAGGTAAGTTTATGCATATGGCAAGGGAACGACGGGGCGGCCTACCAATTCCCATGTAGGAGCAATATTTAGGAAGAAGCCCAAAGAAGTTGCCCGGCGCGGCTCGGGCAATGGTGCGTTGGGTTCGTTCGCAGGAAGAAGCTGGGCGAAGTGCTGCGGTCGGATTGGAACGGGCTGCTGTGATGGCGTGGACGAATCGGCAGCATGGCAGGAACTACCCCGGCTTTCTTTTACTTCCAGTTGAGAAACATTGACTTGCATAGCGGACCGGCCCTCTGCGGGTTCGAAGGAGCAAGANCACAGTTCCTCCTATTATATCCAGGGAGGAGGCGTTGCGGGTACGATGTCTATGAATGCCATTGACGCCGCACAAGTCTAAATGATGGGGAATGATCCATGACAAACGCTTTGGACTTGTGGCTCTTGGGAATTGCGGGAAGAGGCAAACCAGGAGCACGCTTCGGTGGTGAAAACCATCTAACGGATCGCCTAGCAA
The DNA here is from genome assembly GCA_003693225.1 of Venturia aucupariae. NCBI lineage: Eukaryota > Fungi > Ascomycota > Dothideomycetes > Venturiales > Venturiaceae > Venturia > Venturia aucupariae. The sequence continues at coordinate 35,252 of QWZN01000180.1, read as the reverse complement.
TAGCTATGGAGTACGGGATTGCAGGTGCGAGGCTATCAATGGTCTCGAGAGATTTGTTTGCACTGAGGGTTGTTAGTATGATGGAGTTGAATTTTGATGGTGTCGGGTAGGTATGCAAGCACGCCAACTCGATATTGCAGGCAGGGGGATGGTCTGTGTCTATGGTCTGTAGGTGGAAGGGGAAGGGGAAGGGGACCAGACCAGGATCCTTGATTTGGTTAGCCTCGAAACGGGTCAGAGACGGGGACGGGAGTGGTGCGGCCTCGGTTCCCACTAGATCTCCCAATTGTTTGTCGTCTTCACTCCTTCATCCCCATATCACTGACCTCTTTTCTCATGTCCTTGTGTATATCTTTTGATTATTCTTGCATATATCGACCCACTAGGCTAACGACCTTCCACGACTTGGAATAGCGGTGGTGTCTCTTGGTAACCAATACAATTGAACATGTCACATTGTTGTTCCATTATTTGCAACCGCGATTTTGCTGGACAGCAGTAATCAGCGAAATTGTTGCTTCTCTCACTCTTCGCTAGGAGGTAGTCCTAGGACGCTTCTGCTCTATGCCACTACTTACAATAAGATGGCTAATGCGATATCCTTCTTTATGCAGACAATGTCCCGCCGCCCCCTCAACATGGCCACCGCTGGGCTCCCCTCCTACGCACCCGAATCCAGTCCCATACATCACCGCAAGCAGCCATAGAGCTAGCGCATGGCACCCTTACTTGTATCTTCGTCGTCTGGCACCATGTACAGCGCGACGGGGACACATCCTTCGATATACTGGTGCTCGTTCTACAACACTCCCATACGTAGACGTGCTTCTTCTTCGCCTATCCATAACGTCAGGTCTACATAGAATACTGTGGAGAGGTGCGAATCACCAACTGGATTGCAGGTGTAAGCAGTCGTGATTGTAAGGATTGCTATAGGTCCATCATCTCAGTGCTCTAGCGAAAGGCTTGTAGTTGGGTCACTGATCATGTACTTTTTCTTCCACTCACCCACGATTCCTTTACTCCGAATGGAACCAAAGCCTTGTCAGGCGAGGGATTCCCCACTCACCACCATGAGGGCGAAGGAATGGAATGTATACCCCTGCTTTTGTTGTCTTCCAGCTCTGATCGATACGTTTTTTTTTTTTCGTTTTTTTTTTTTGGGAAGGTGGAGCTTACATTTCGTGCGTCGATATTTTACTTAGTTGGGAATGTCGACCGGATACTTGCTGCCGATATAGATGGGCAGGTTACCAAAATTGAGGGAAAGGAGGTCAATGGGCATGATTACTCTGATGAGAATTAAGGATTCAGGCTCAGTGTCAGTGTCAGGGCCAAGACACGCAGGCTCAATGTTGTTTTCTGTATAACCTCAGGAGTTTGTTGGTACGTCCGGTACCCACCTAGTGATACTGTGGTTCCGCTGTCCTGTTATTTTTCCGTCCTTCATGATTTCAAGGTTGAACGTGGGTTGTTGAAGATATGTATACGGAATATATCGTGACAATGCAATGTTTTGTGAACGGACCTCGAGGGTTTATGTACACGTTGACATAATCGAGTATGGATCGCTTTTGATCTCTGGATCTAGAGTGGGGTAGATGTATGTGTGTGTGCATGAATCAAGACCCGCCTTGACGGGTGTTCACATTGTACTACCATGTACCTGGTATATGAGCAAGAAATATATTTGTGTTCAATTGTTCATCCTAAAAGAGGGAGAGTGTTCCGAGATCCGTCAGCTTGTTCGGAAGCGTTTTGGAATCAGAGGGGAGATACTTGAGTGATGTCTGAGAACAAAGTCGCACGATAAGACGGGCAAAAGAGACGCTTTTCCACCAACAAAATTACCAGGACACTAAACCACCAGGAGCTTCATCTCCGTTCGTACATCAGTTACAGGTGAGATGTGATGCATCTTGGATTTTCAAAGCTTCAACTTTTCGACTTCTGCAATCCCTTCCAGAGGCTGATCTTCTTCGGCAGGCCTGTCTCCATTAGGATACCGGTCTCCTTCATGGTTCTGCTCTGCTTCAAGGAGCTGAGCTCCTCCAAGCGGCTTTTTCACGTCAAGAGCCTGCTCGGCTTCCAGAGGCTGAGTTGCATCGAGAGTCTCGCCAGTGTCAGGAGCCTGACCTCCTTGTGGTGTAGAGTGCCGGCGTCTAGTAGGAGTCAGGCCATGGCACAAATAGGTCAGGTGAGGGACACATACATGATGATCGACTCTATCCCCACGAGTTCCATCCCTCTTTCGAGTACAATCCTTGCAGCATTATACAGCGCAGATTGAACCGGAGTAGGAGCAGTCCCTTCTTCAACGTCATCAAAACACGCCTCCAACTGTGTAGTAACACCAAGAAGGTACGCCATAACCGTAGCCGACTCCAAAGAAACAAACGCTTGATGGGCGACCTCCGGGTATTGTATCAGGAGACGCAAAAGATTGACATCTTCCTGGTGTTGGACGAAAGAAGCGAGATTCTCCTCGAAATTCTCAGCTGGACTCGGGGGAGTTACAATACTACGCGCAAGCTTTGCCACCCAGTAGGACAGCGCCAGTCCTGTTCCCGGAGCAAAAGAGGCTAAGTGAGAAAGGTCGAAAGGATGATCGTTCGCTTTCCGGACGGATAGTTCCTGAGTCAACAAGGCTGTAGCCGCAAGGGTTGCGACGTCATCTTTCGTGCCTCCGATAACCACCATTTTCTCCGGATCTTGCTCAAGTAACTCTTCGAGAGCAGTATGGCAGCGCTCCAGGATGATGCCCAATGTCGGGTGATCTGTTCCCAATTTCTCCTTCATGTGCGACGTTTTGCTGAAGGAAACGTGTTGCAATTTTCTGGCGAGATCTTTCATATCCATGAGTTCCAATATCTTGGAGACTCGTTGAAAGTGGATGTTGTGATCGCCAGCTACAACGTAAATCATCCTGTTGAACGAGTATTTCCGGAATCGTTCAAGGACGGCGGCTAGGTCACGTAGCAGGTATGTACTGCTGCCTTCGCGGTCACGGACGATACCCAGGCCGAGTTTCTTTGCTCCATGGTTCTCGAATTTGATTGACCAAGCATCTTCGATGATCTCGCTAATACCTTTGCTCTTCAAAATTTCCTCGACCTCGGCCATCGTTTCCGGAGTTACCTGGGACTCTCCAGAGAAGTCGTCAAAACTGATATTCAAGCGTGCGTAAAGTTTCGTTAGATTGTCAATGCTGACATCCCGGAGTCTTTCCCAAAGGGCAAGTGCTTTCTCGTCTCCTTCTTCCATTCTCTTGAAGAAAGCATTACGTTCGCCAAATAGCCCCTGAGATTCAAGTTCAGCAGTATTCCCGCCCGCATCTCGAAGATCTTTACTGGCTTTGACCTCTGGTGCAAACTGTTCATTCGTCTTGTGGTAGACGTCGAGGAGATGGCCAACAGGATCCGTCTCAAAGAGCTCCTCGGACCCGAACCTTTCCCATCCAGCGCCCACCAATCCCATAGGCTTTCCCCAGTCGCCCAAATAGTTGACCTTCACAACATCCCAGCCCATGCTTTCGTGCATCTTGGCAATGGACGCACCGATGATCGTGCTTCGAAGGTGTTTTCCCTCAAATTCGTTGGCAATATTTGGAGATGAGAACTCAACCACAATCTTCTTCCGGCCAGATTCAGGCGACGTTGTATTGAGTCCAGAGGATACATCTAGACCGTATGTATCGTGGCGGTCATTGATGTAAGGGAGAAAGAGTCTTGTCAGCGTTTGCGGCGAGAAAGGTACTCGTAAGTGAACACCATCGGCAAATGGGAGGCGGAATAATGGGCATTCTCGATCAAACTGACATCCTTGGTTAGATGGTATTCTTGTTCTAACTGAAAAACTCAGCAGCGACAGAGATTCGTCGGACCTTTTCAATGATAGTTCTTGCAAGAGTGTCAGCTACTGAGCCGTGGCTGAGTTTTGGTAGAACCACCACCAAGTCTCCTGGATCGAGATTGTTGGGCAATCCAATAGAGCTGAACACTCTCGAAACATCACCTTCAACTATTCCAGATAGGATATCAGCCAGGTATGACCGACCGATATCCAACGGACGGACAAGAACATCAGCGGCAGGAAAGGACGGCATTGGAGTCTTGGCGCCTAATGCTTTGATAAGCTCTTCGAGGCTGGCGGCCGTTAGGGTCGTCATGATGTCAGATTAAATCAGTCGATTGGCAGATGATGTGAGAGGGAAGACTTCTAAGCGTTTCTTCTTCGTGATACAACTTGTCTGAGAATTGAGAGGAGATGGGCGGTGTTCGAGACAGAAGTATTCACCACCGCCTTGCAGGTCAGTCGTATAAAGAGACAGTGACAACTCATACTGAGAGGCTCTGCTGGTCGTGTCAAGAATTCCTTTCAAGGCATCTCTGACGTGCAAAAGAAATGATTTGTTGATACAAATAGATAGGTGAGGAGTAGCAGATTCGTGGGCCGTCGGGATTGGCGCATCATCTGCAAGGCGTTCGAGTCAACCAGTGGAGCGCGGAGGCCTCCACACTCCAAACTTTTCGACAGTACACGCTGTGTAGATATGCTCACCGACCAACAGCAATCTTGATGATCAACAGTATGCTATGCGGGGGATAAACCAGATCATTGTTCGAGAAATCTGCGTTCTCGTTCAATATATCTAGCGCGAAAAACACGGATAAGGCTGATTGCAACACGAAAGGATGCCGATGAGATTGCGGGTAAGGCTTTATTGGGCAGGGTATGGTTTTGGGTCGTTGAAGCTCTAGACCCAAGAGTATGCATTGCGACCTACACATGTTTGCATTGAATGCTGGCATCTTGCGTGCCTTCATATGATTGCGACCTCATCATCGCTCGAGTTATTGGACGCTTCGGGATGCGAGAAGTACCTATAGGTATGCTGCACGAAAATGCCATCACTAACTTCGATGCATGAACGATAGCGCAGAAGACAAATTCATGCTTGCACCAGCGCTTGCCTGATCGTATTTTCTAAATTCATGTCTGGTTCTATGGTCGCTTAGCTGGACATCATTCTCGTAGCAGTTCTTGGACGCTGTGATTCCACATCTTCGAGATTCTTTGGACCTTTTCGTGTTCTCGCTTGAGTTGTCAGTGGTCCCATTGCTCTGGTTGAATTCTTGCTCGCCGAAGACTGTGTTGGAGCTGTTGCGGATGATGCTCGACGTGTGCTTGGTTTGGAGAGGGAAGTCGTCGGCTTCCTCCCATCCCATCCCAGGGGATTGGAATTCGTCCTTGTCGGGGGTCTTTGGCGGGTACTGGCTCTGGGTGTGAATGCATCGGTTGTGCGATGATCTGCTGGCTTGTTTGTGGTTTGCTGATCTGCCCGCTCGGGACGTAGTGATTTGTTTCTTTTCGCTTCGACAGCAGCTTCCATTTCGATTGCGTTAGCAGCATTGGCGACAAGCTTGGTGCACGAGTTCAGCAAAGATGTCCAGCTGCGAGAAGAAGGAACATCAGTGTCTGGGTCTTTACTCGTAATCGACGTAGATTTCGTTGAAGCTTTCAAGTAATTAGCTCGATAAATATGGAAATGAGCAAGTTCGGAGTGAAAATTTAGAGCTTCCAACATCCATCGTACCTGTCGCTCGATTTACCTGGCCATTTTCGTTCAAAACAGAATCGTTCCGCGAGTGGCCCCCTCTCATAGCGGTTGCAATCTCTCTGGCCACAGTACTAGCAGCAGCCAGTCCGCTTTGTACTGCGCGTACATCTTCTGTTGATAGAGTCGATGGCAGTGGAATCTTGTAGCTTCCTTTGAGAGCAACACTTTTGGTTTGTTCCGTTGGCTCGCCAATAGCAGGGGCTGTGGACCGTGGTATCTTTTCAACTTCCTCATCTGAGAGCTCCTCTACACGATCAAGTTCCTTAGGAGTCGAAATCCTATCCTGATCCACTGAAGGGCTGGTTGGGTCGACTTGTAGTTGTCTAATTTCTTGCCTTTCGGGATTTGGATCCTGCTTTTCTTGTGGTCGATCTCTCGTAGAAATATCTGGCGCTGTTCTTGTAGATGCTTGTAATTTGCCGATTTCAACTGTGTTGCTATTGGTTCGTTTGTGAAGTTTGCGGTACTCGGATTCAAGGGTAGATACTCTGAGATCCAAAGACGATTCTTTCCTATCCACCGCGATTGAATTGTCCTTTGCAAGTGGCGAAGGGGTGTACGAAGCCTTTGCATTCCTGATTGCAAGCTTCCTCGGTTTCTTCTTCGCCTTTGGTTCTTGAAGGGAATCCGAGTTCGTACGGCTTGCGGTGGGCTGTCGTTGCTCGGGCGGATGATCAATTGCCTCGGACATTGTAATTGATGAGGTCGAGAAAGGCGGCAAATCGAAGGTGAGGACTGAGGATCCAAGATGTACTGCTTGACCCCTGGCAGCCAAGTTCCAGGTTATTCGTCCAACCCGTCAACGTCATACTCATGACGATCTGAGGTACATCCTCCGATACTGTATACCTAGGTATATTGGACAGAAGATACACCCGTGGACAAGACGATACGAGAGGGTAAGAGTTATGATGAAAGAGACACCTCAGGACCTGAAAACCCTGAGAGATCTCTTAGGTCAGCAAAGGCGCTGAAAGGAGCCAAAACACGGACTTCACTCCTTCTTCCACGCTTCCAAAAAGCAGCTATCAACAGATGGTCACGCTACGTTCCGCTCTTCTACAAGGTCAAGCAGGACATTGAATTTCCTACCTCGCCCAAACCCCAAACTGAACTCGCAACAATGGGTCGAGTAAGGGTGGTGCAACAAATTTCGGCCTTGCCACCGCCAAAAGCAGTGCAGCCACATACCCGTCACCTTGAGACCCTACGAAGTAGGGTCACTGGCGGCTCAACGGCCACGCACGGCTCAACGGCCCTATTAATTACATTGCCTTTTTAACCTTCAATGCCCTCGCCTCAGCCTTCTCAATCCTTGAGATCTCTACACGTTCATTAAGCCCTACCCTGATCTCCCGTTTGGCCATAGCCATTTGTGTAATACAGAATGCCTTATACTTATTAATGGCTGCTTGCTGACGTCTCTCCTCCGCCTAGGCATGTTCAAGTGCATCATTTTCGTCATTATGGACCTTCATATTACGTGCTTCGCTGGCAACGAGTGTGCCACCTTTTTATAGGTATGCAGTTCCCATTCTGGATTGCTCTGTACGGCGCTTTTCAGCTGCATTTGTACGTGAAAGCTGCATGCGCATAATAAGAGCTGTGTTTGCAACCACAAGGCCCCCTTTCAAGTATAGTCTGAGCCTTGCAGACCTGGGAGAGTCTGTTAAGAGATCCTACAAGGACTTTGACTCATCTACAAATGCTGTAAGCTTTGTAGGAGTGGTAAACTGACGTGGTGGTTGTGTAATCGAGTCTGGGGTAATGGCCCTAGGGGGGGGTCTGATCTGTACCAAAACCATCTCTGGATTGTACGGCCACAGCCCAGTTTATCTGAAGGAACTGAGGATAGTCTCTCTTTTAAATATCTTCGCCCTAACACCAGGGAGATAGTGCAGAAACTCCATCTTATTGAAATCCGTGCAGCCAGTTGCCGTAGCGTGCGAAATGGCTTTACCCTGCCAGTGTTTGTAGGGTTGAAACAGCACCACGTCGCATGGCTGGCAGAGATGCGTTGTATGCGGGATCATACAGAATAAGATAATCTTTCTCTCGTCGCAAAACTCGATAAACTGTTTAGTAAGATGGCTGCCGTGGCCATCTAAAAGCAGAAGTCTGTATGCACCGATTCCAACATTCTGTGTCCATTTATCGAAATACGCAATGAAATCCATAGCCAACACGTCGTTAGAGTAGCCAGTTTCACTCGTTGAAATCGAGTAATTACCAGGGATTCCTGAGCCACAATGCCAGCGTGTTTGGTGGTTGATTCCAGGCATAATAATAAACGGTGGGATGAAGTCGCCACCAGCTGAAATAGCCTCCGCAACAGTTACCAGTTCACGGTTTGTGAGCGTTCCTGACGTAACTCTGAAGTGATCATCACGAGTAATCGTAAATTCACTCTTGCCAACGCCAATACGGAAGCCAGTTTTATCGAAATTCCACCTCCGTGTATAGTCGATGCCGTACAGCTCACAAACTGCCTTATAGCGTTTAAACCAGTTCAGGAGCCTCTCTGGTTACTCCGCTGCTTGCCTATTAAGGTCTTTCACCTTATCCTTCCGTAGCTTGAATTGTGGGTGTCTTTTTAGGTATCTGGGAGCCTATTTGTTACTAACAAGTAGCTTCTCTTCGCGGTAAGGGTTTTGCTTCCAGATGAGGTAGTTAGCAGAGGATTCTAGCATTTTCAGCGTAGCCCTAGTCCCAATCGCGTCAAGGTGGGTTAACCAGTCAGCGATAGACTGTTCTTCGGCATCGGTAAGGTGTCTATTGGTTGGTGGACGATTTGAACGCGATGGGACGCCATTAAGTCGTCTTTTGCAGCGGCCGTACGGGGCCTCGTAATGCTGCGCTGCTGCTTTGAGGGTAGAGAAAGTACCGAGATTAAAGGCTGCTATAGCTACGTCTATAGCTATATTAAGCTTCTGGTCACGAGAAGAAGGCATGGTGGTAAGTTATTACGCGTTAAAGGTAAAAATGTAGATTTTATTATGTATGGCCGTTGAGCCGTGCGGGGCCGTTGAGCCGCCAGTGACCCTACTTCGTAGGGTCTCAAGGTGACGGGTATATATACCACAGTAGCCTTCCTCTGTACTGTGTATATGAAAGTCCATCTAAATCACCCTGTCCAGCCGTCTTCCATCCTGCGCCAATCTTGCTACCCCCAGACTTATTCCGAATATATCTACTCTTACACCACCTCCACGCCGTCAACATGCTTTTCAACACCTCATCCGTCCTCCTCGCCCTCAGCACCCTCTTCATCGCGGCAAACGCAACCAGCGTGACTTGCAGCAACGTCCGAGCCAGTTGCGTGGGCATGTGTGGAGACGGATGTTATTACTCTGCCCCTCGCCCAGCTGCTCCATGGTGCTGTGGCTAAGTTATTGACAACACTCCTGGTGTAAATCTAGTAAGTTCGTTGACAGAAGCTGATGGGAATTGATTTGGCTCACGCGGTCACCAGTGAAAATCATGGGTAGGACGTCGATAGGAATTGCGGGCGTTGGTCACCGGTTCGATACGGAAACGACATGTTAAATATAGATGTCGGAGGTCCAGTTTAATCCCAAACGACATTGAATGAAGGTCGGGGGTGGTGTAATTAAATATACAGGTGCCTGCAAGCTGCATATCCAGCCTACTCCTGCTATTTAATCATTCACATGTGGCTCTTCTACTAGAATCCAAGTGTGTATAAAGTGAACATCGGGGGTGGGGTGTAGATCGGAACTGCGGGCAAGCAATATATAAACCAGCCGGAGTACGTCCCTTAGCTACGACAAACCTTCCACTTTCACACCTGCAAATTACAGCCCCAGATTCCGTCTAATACTCTCTTGTCGAGGTCGACTCTGCTATCGAGATGATTTTCAATCTGTCCAGCATCCTCCTCACTCTCAGCATCCTCTTCACCGCCGCAAGCGCAAATACAGCCGTCCCGATTTGCTACTCAAGTTACCACAAGTGTTTTGACAAGTGCGGGAACTGTAAACAGTCGAAGGCCTCAAAATGGTGCTGTGGGAAAGATATCTGATGAACTGTAAATATTCTTGGCAGAAATTTGGTAAGTTCGTTGCCAGCAGCAGATTGTATTTCATTTGGCTTATACATTGCCTCAGGTTATGGTTTTCGCCCAAACTTGGCAGTACAGAAGCGCCAGTTAGCTACTGGAAGGATCATGTTTTTCGCCATGGGTTGACTTATTTGTGTTGGCGAACTGTCGAGACCGTTCAGATGGGAGGAAATAAAGACCAAAACACCCTCATTGACCTCTCTGGTGGATGGATTACCTAGTTGCATGAACAATGAAAGAGCTGTTGCTAGCATCATTCCGGAAACGTAATCTGCGCATTGTGACTCGTAGATCGATTATATGAAACCCTATGGGTCAAGCAAAGAAGCAAAATCGAAGGTCAGCACCCAACATGTCTGCACTGTGGGCAATAACTCCTGCTAGGCCTGAAAACGACGCAACCTTGCACAGAGCTGCATTCCTCCTTTTGGTGAACCAGAGACACAAATTCAGTCCGTCACGGGGATCTAAGGAGAAGGAAGATCTCAACGAGTACCCTTCGACAGTAAGATCGAGCAAGTACTCGAAGGATAACGGCTTCAATAGCTCATGGGTCGGGTAAAGCAAATATACTTGTTCAAGCAGGTACAAGCTCTGCCACGGAAATCATGATGATCGGGGGGGTATCTCGATGCTGACATCAACACATCACAACCATGAGTTGGAGAAACTTGATTGTAAGCGATCCGTTTCACATCCAGGACAATCTCGTTCATACACCCACTGGCGTAATTTTTGTGTCCAATGCATCGCCACATTCAAGATCATCTCAGCTTTGGCTGCATGGTTCAGCAATTGCGCATCAAGCATGCAACAGAAGAAAAAGCTTTGAATGAACGAGCTTGAACGAAAACCTACTGTGCTCTCAACCTATGGACTTACACAAAAGCGTGAAACCGAGAGTTGCCCTCGCCAAATAATGCTCCGCAAACCAATACAACGAGCTGTCGATTCAGTCCCTATCGATGAGACACCTACAAACAATTGTAAAGGTCAAGGCTGAGATCAGTTTGGACACAGTTCTAGCAATTTTTTCCTCTTATATCGCCAAAACTTGGTGAACGCCGGTCTCGAACTAGGAGTGTGTGTGTGTTGAGACGTAACTTCAAATGTTAACACGGAGCATAGGGACCTTTGATGGAAGGCACGCGTGCTGTTGTGGAATGCGAGATCAGCAGCTTGGTCTTTTGGCGAGGCCAGGTTCGTCGTGACGGCTTTAATGCTAGAGAATCTTCGTCAGAGCAGTGGAGAAAGATGGCGGTCATCATATCAAACAAAGTGAGTGCTAAGGATCACTGAGACTAGTTGGAAATTCATGACTAACATTCTCTACGGCACATGGCCGTACCAGTCACCATTGAATTTATCGCAAGCGTATACCGCGACGCAAGTACCACATAGACCTGTAGTTAGAACGCAAGAACCTTTTGAACTCACGAACTTGGGCATTTCCACGGCCAACCATTCTTTCAACCACACAAACCCCAAGGAAATAACCGCCGTAAAAGTAGGAGTTTCAGTGCTGTATTGCCATTGTCAAATCAACCTCAAGAAACACGATTCGAAATCTCCCAGCAGTTCTTGTTCGAATACTTACCAGGGATTTCGAATATCATAAACGAATCACCATTGTCGATCCATGTCGAGATTCTCTAAGCAATCGTTGCTGGACTGCGGCCAGGCGTGAACGAGTATTTGGGCAGCAACGACATCTTCTCTTCTGGGCTGACATCGTTATCTCCATAGACGAGTCTCACGTTTTTGTCCTTCTTTGACTTCTTGTCGGCTGCTGGCGGTGGCGTTACCTCAGAAGGCGGTTGAGCTTCAGCAGTCTTGCCATTCGCGCCTGGTGGACCGTGATGTAACTGTTGAAGCTGCGCTGCATTGATTGGAGGGGCGTTGAAGGCAGGGCGTTGAGTTAGGTCTGATGAAGCGGGTCGATCACGAGGTGGCGGACGATGCGATGGCTGCCCGTATGGCTGTGGAGGTGAGGCCTGGAAGAGCGGAGGCTGGAACACTGGTAGTTGTTGCTGCCCTGGGAAAGACACATGGCCTGGTGGAGGGAATTGGCCTGGTGGAGGACCATAGCCAGGCTGCGCTGGGAAACGAGGAGGTGCCGCATATGGTCCGCCGAAGCCTGGTGGAGGACTAACTTGAGCTCCTGGCGGAGCGATGACTGGAGCTGCAATGGACTGCAAAGAGTGTTAGCTGGGCGCTTTTAATTGATACAAATCGTTGCTATGAAAAAGGAAAAGGAAGAACTCACAACTGCTGGGCTTGGGGAAGCCTGAACGCCTTCCATTGGTGTCGCTGGACCTGAGACACCAGCTGCAACTCGCGCCTTGTGTGCTGCGAGACGGGCTTTCAAGCTATCGGCACCATCCAGCTTTGGCCTCTTGTTGAGGTTTCCAATGCCACCGGGTGCTGGATTGCCAGTATCCGCACGTCGCTGGGCCTGTTCTTCCCAGTATGTCTGAGTAACACGCTGGTCATGACGCTGCTTTATATCTTCCGGAATGCCCTCCATACCGAAGATCTCCACGTCCAAGCCTTGTCGATCGGGTAGCGCATTCTCGACGTGGTTGAGTTGTTCCTTGTGGACCTGGTTCATGTGAACGGAGAGACCTTAGTGCTGTTAGCTTACGGAAGAGTCGCAACCTGATTAGTCTACTTACCACCAGCCGTATTCAATCGTCGTCCGCAGCGATCACATTTGAAATGCTTCGCCTTCTGATGGGAGATAAGGATTTTGAGATCGTCGAAGTCGCGCTCGCAGTAGTAACACCATGGTCGTCCGAGGACTTCCTCAATGTCGGGATGTCTTCGCTTCTTACCCATCTTGGGCGCCTCGAAATGCTCAGTGGACATGTCTGTCGTATGTTGGTTCTACTTACCTGTGCAAGGAAATGTATAAGTGAGGTTGAGTGGTTTCGCGTTTCGCGTCTTGGCTTCGATCGGTCGCGCGCTGGGTAACACTGGAGCTCAATTATTGTCAGTAGCCATTCAGTATCAAGCAAGCAGATCAACTGGCGGGGTTTGTAGACAGCAAGCGAAATGGATCAGCAGAGCGTGAGCGTGAGCGAAAGTTGTTGTTGGAGTTGAGCTTTACAGCTCGAGTCGTACTAATTAAGTTGAAGGTTCAAGGTGCGGCTCTCCCCGTTCTAGTCACGTGGAACAAACTCCAAATAACTTCAAATTCAAGAGTTGAATCTTCAAGTTTCCAGCGAACAATCAAAAAATTGTGCTATGCAGAAATCCTATGTCACTTAAAGAAAGAAACGTCTAAAGAATTGTGAAAGGTTCACAAACTTTGCCTTTGGCTGAATGATGCGATCTCTATTTTTGGCTGTGCAACTACTAGTACCAGTAGTAGTACTATATGATATATCTTCAGTTCGCCCAAAACATCATTCAAGTACTTTAGCAATCAAAGTCAATACTTGGTTTCGTGAAATAATGGCCTCGACTCAGTCCACCAGATCATACACGAAGCAATTTGTCACCTTAGAGTCAGACCCAGAACTGTTTACTAAGCTTATTCACACCCTTGGAGCATCTCAAAGGCTCAACTTTCAGGAAATATACTCAATCGATGACCCGCATCTTCTTTCATTCGTGCCGAAGCCAATCCACGCTTTGATACTGGTTCTACCTACCACTCCAGCCTACGAAAAGAGCGTCGCCGTGGAAGATTGCAGTGTCCAAGTGTACACGGCGACCGGGAAACCCATATGGATATCCCAAACTATCAACAATGCATATGGCTTGTATGCAATCCTCCACGCTATTGCCAACAGCAAAGCAAAGCAACTTTTGGGTGTGTCACCGTGAATCTCGAATGCTGACGCGGCTGATCGCGACCTAGAACCAGCCTCAATCTTGTCACAGATGATGTCAGTCCTCCGGGACAATTCGGTCGAGATGTTGTGAGTGAAGAGCTTAAGCAAGGCTATCACGCTGTTTCCCTTCAGGGTTCCACATCTCCGCCTCCAAGGCCGAGGACGAAGTTGAGTACCACTGTCTATGATTCGCAAAGGATGAAAAAGGCAAATCTCCGTGCGAATTAGACGGAGAGAGGAAAGGACCCATGAAGCGGTGCTCCCTTCAGCCACACTTGGACATGCTCTCTGAGCCCGTACTGGATGTCATCAGATCTTACCTTCAAGCTGAGGAGGGAGCATCTTCAGTTCGATGGCTTTGTATGGTTGAGCACAGGAAGTGAAAGGTCAGGGTTGATGATGTCGGCACGCAAGGAGTCTCGCTCTCTGAGAATGACTCGTAGAGAGGAAAGCGGGAACTATGAAGGTCCGTATTCGTTCTTGCAACAGGGCTCTGCGGATGCAGAACAGCGGTGTTCCAGCCTACGAAGACGCCCACTACAAAATGCAGTAGACGAATCCGCCCTTGAGCACGAAGCTCTCGAATCCATTGAAGTGGAGTGGCCGGTCAGCTGGTTGCTTGTAGTCCTCGTTGAGAGAGGGCGACGGGAGTGGATAGGTAAGACGATCAGTGAAGATATTGAAGAACGACATTCTGCGATATGCCCCAGGAAATACTCAGGACTAGCATGTTTTTAGCCCAGAGCCTCGCATGAATGGCGGCCTCATGAATTGTTGGTAGTGGATGGAGTGGATGAAGATCAGAAGTGAATTGCAAACTTCAAGCTCTCGGGTTTTCGAGCTAGCCTTCCATGCACGTGACTCGATCGCCGGTCTTCCACTGTGGGCAGTTCCGAGTCGTCTAAATATTTTTTGTTTTACCATACCTTGGTAGAACATCAATTGAGCGTCAGACTTATCTCAGCATCTGATCCCATCTCGCGCTATCTTTTCTCCTCCCCCCATTGCATCACTTCACTCGTCTGTGCGACCTCTACCCATTTCCTTACTCCCATCAGCACAAGCTCCCATTGCACCATCAACCTCATCCAATACCACCTGCAGTATGTAATCCGACCCCATCAGCCCGCCCCCACCTGACCCGCGGGACCGACAAGAGGTACACATGCCTCGCCGCCGACGGATAGAGCTGCCTCAACCGATTGCCTGGCTGCCATGCTTCTGTCTTGCAACCCGAGAATTACCTGTACGCTAACTGATAGCTCAGGTCCCCTGCCACCGTAAACATGTTCGCTCTACGACCCCGCCTTGCCCCTCCAAACACTTTCTTCTCTGTGCCCCACCTCGCAAATAAATCAAGACAGTTCCACGCCTCGCCTGCTACAATGGTTCAAAAAGTCTACTTTGATGTGACCTGGAAGGGCCCAACGGTCGAGGTCGATAGCAAGGGCACAGTCACCAAGGTGCACCAGAGCGATGTTGGTAAGTAATTGGACACACCTTATCATAATATCCATACTTGGGACGGATCAATTGTAAGATTGGCAGAGCCAGGCTAAAGAGCTAATGCATGTTTTCAGAGCAAACCGGCCGCATCAACTTTGAACTCTTCGACGAGACTGTCCCAAAGACTGCAAAGAACTTCAAGGAGCTTTGCACCGCAACAGAGAAAGGAAAAGGATACATTGGATCCAAGTTCCACCGTGTCATCCCAGATTTCATGCTTCAGGGCGGTGACTTTACACGAGGAAATGTGAGCCTCAATAGCATCTACGGGCAGGGCGACTAGCCTACTAACGACCTTTCCATAGGGCACCGGTGGACGTTCCATCTATGGTGAAAAGTTCCCAGATGAGAACTTCAAGCTGAAGCACACCAAGCCATTCCTACTCTCAATGGCCAACGCTGGCCCAAACACGTACGTTATTTTAGGGCGTCTGCTGGTTTCTGCTGCTTCTTGTACTGACTGTATTCTGATAGCAACGGATCCCAATTCTTCATCACAACCATTGTCACCTCATGGTTGGATGGCAAACACGTTGTATTCGGACAAGTGCCTGACGGCGATGTCGAGTCCTATAAGACCGTCCGATCAATTGAGGCGGTTGGCTCAGGCAACGGAGCCACGAAGTACTCGAAGACAGCCAACGAGCCAATCATCGCGGGCTGTGGAGAGGCCTAATTTGCATTGACCATTTAATGTTGGAAGTACAAACATGTGCATATATGGTGGAAGATGAACTTGAAAAGATTGTATACATACGGCATTGCTTTTAGCGGGTAACTGAATCCATCTTTGGACAATATCTGTGTCTCTCATAGTCGTGCGCGATTCTGACAGCCTCGTCAGCCTTGTTCCTCAGCCAACTCCTCTCCAACTTGACTCCAGAACATCGTCCTCTCAACACTACTCCGCAAATGATGCCGCAGCAACTTAATTTCCCCTTTGGACTTCATGAGCAGAAAGATTAATGGGACTGTGGATCTCGCATCTAAATGTTGCATGGTTTTGGTTCATACATGGAGGGGCAATCGCCCCACTTGCTTGAATGGACAAAGGGCGCGGCCGATTTCGCCTTCTAGGCTGATTATTACCAACAATTCGACCATCCATCGTGCCTCCGGAGACGGCTTTTGGCCAGTCGTCAAACTCTCGAGCCGCAATCTGTCCTCCCCGCCGCACCAAGTCATCCATACAGCTTTGTATAGCGCTAGCACATTCTACTTCTATAGGCAAATACCAATCTCGACTTGACGACGCGGGAGCTCTACCACATGGCTGGAAACAGAGAGTATGCGCCAGACACTCTGGCTGTACACGCCGACGATGTGATGAACTCATATACAGATGTCGCACCCGCTTTACACGTTTCCACAACCTACCGGTACGATAATTCAAGCCTGGTCCCAATTTCAGACGAAGAGGTACGTTTATGTTCTCCCCTTGTTTAAGTTCCAATTCAATCACTAAACGGTTTATATAGCTAGACCCTCTCACAGCCCTGCCCGTCTACTCCCGCCTCTCCGCTCCCAATATTTCACGCCTGGAACTTATACTGAGCTCCTTGACGAACGGACAAGCACTTACTTATTCATCTGGTCTAAGCGCATTTCACGCCATGCTTGTGTTCTTGAGACCGAAGGTTATCGCTATCAGTGATGGATATCACGGATGTCACGGTGTCATCGCTATACTGGAGAAGCTCTACGGTTTGAAAAAGATCAATTTGTGGGATGAGAAGGAATGGGATGCTGCTGGTCTTGGTGAGGGCGATGTGGTTCACGTCGAAACCCCTCTCAATCCTACAGGCGAAGCTATAAACCTCGAGGCTTTTAGGGAGAAAGCGAGGGCGAGGGGCGCGTATTTGACGGTTGATTCTACGTTTGGACCGCCGGGGTTGCAGGATCCGTTTGTGCAGGGGGCGGATGTGATTATGCATTCGGGCACCAAGTATTTTGGAGGGCATAGTGATATGCTTTGTGGTGTCTTGGTTGTGAGAAAGGAGAAGAAGGAATGGGTTCGGGGTCTATGGAATGAGAGGATGTATCTTGGGAGTGTGATGGGAAATATGGAGAGTTGGCTTGGTGCGAGGAGTCTGAGGACCTTGGAGTTGAGGGTGGCGAGGCAGAGTAAAAGTACGGAGAGTATTGTTAGGTGGCTTGATGCCTCGTTAAGAGGTGAAGGAGAGGATGCGGCTGTTGTGCAGAAGACGGTGTTGAAGATTCAGCATGCGAGTTTGCAGAAGGATGATATGGAGTGGATTAAGAAGCAGATGCCGGGTGGATTTGGACCGGTGTTTGTGATTTGGATGAAGTCGATGCCATTGGCAAGAGCTCTTCCCGGCAAACTGAAGCTATTTCACCATGCGACGAGTCTTGGAGGCGTTGAAAGTTTGATCGAATGGAGAAGGATGAGCGACAGTGGTGTAGATGTTCGAGTACTGAGAGTGAGCATTGGTGTCGAGCATTGGGAAGACTTGAAGGCCGATTTCTTGGAAGGATTCAAGGCTTTAGCTCTGTCAGATGAAGCAAGTGAAGCATAAGATACAGCATTTTTTGAGATAGATGTATACCCATTTTGAACAAAATTTCAAGGCCAGGCTGAGACCGCAGCCTCGTCTTCCCCTCCCCTGCAAGATCACGTTTCATTTCCATAACACGCATGTGTTATTGTCACGGGTAACTGAAGCATGGATACTGTATTGTCTTTCAATTGCTTTTGCCCTCATGCCGCGCTTCTCTTCGCTTCCTGGGTTCCGTCTTTCCCCATCAACAACAAAGTTTCCAGCCTCAATCAATATCATGATGCCCCTCGCTGACCGGCCTAAGAAGTGCCCACTTGAGGTCGCCGCTGCAAAGGCCTCGGGAACATCTTCGGCAGCATGTCCACTTTTGCATTTGTAACTACATACGTCATGCATAATGCACTGGGCAGAGCCACCCGTCTGCAAAGCATGGAAATATCTTGACACGTGATTGCGATTTCATACCCAAGAAATCTTGGCCAGTACTACTTTCTTCCATAACACGACCGTCTTCTTCTTCCTTGATATTTACTGCTCGCTTATCCTCAAAGGCGCTTCCTGCTCATCCTCAAAGTTTTCTTTCGATTCTTCAAGACTGTTTTTTCGAGTTGCTATTGCCATCATGGCAGCGCATCCTAAAGAAAAGAAGCACCCCCATTTTGGGCATTTGCCTTTATCGACTTCGGGACCGCAGGAATGTGCTCTTACTGTAACAAGGCTCATTTCTCTCTTTGAAAGTCGCTGCAACGCTCACACCTTTAGGGACAAGCCCTTCTCCGCAATCCATACATGAATAAAGGCACCGGGTTTACAGCAGCAGAACGAAAAGAATTCAAGTTGCATGGACTTCTTCCCTCTAATGTTCAGACTCTCGAAGAACAAGTCGAGAGAGCATATGAGCAATATACCAGACGAGAGAGCGACATTCTCAAGAATTCATTCATGACGAGTTTGAAGGAGCAAAATGAGGTCTTGTATTACAAACTTATCATGAATCATTTGAAAGAGATGTTTCCCATTATTTACACGCCGACAGAGGGGGACGCTATTGCGGCCTACTCCAAGCTGTTCCGAAGGTCTGAGGGGTGCTTCTTGAATATCGATGATATTGATCGGGTCGAAGACAATATGGCTATCTGGGGCGAACCTGACGATATTGATGTTATTGTCGTGAGCGATGGCGAACAGGTAAGTCGATCCTATCCTGAAAATGCAGCTCTTACTGACGACATGGATAAGATTCTGGGAATTGGTGATCAAGGGGTAGGTGCCATCTTAATCTCTGTGGCTAAACTCGTCATTTACACGCTATGTGCTGGAATCAACCCTGCCAGGACGTTGCCCGTTGTGTTGGATTGTGGCACCAACAATGAAGATTTCTTAAAGGACGATCGCTACCTCGGTTTGCGGAAGCCCAGGGTCAGAGGCGAAGAATATAACAAATTCGTGGACACATTTGTACGGGCGGCTCGAAAGAGCTATCCAAAATCCTACATCCACTTCGAGGACTTTGGGCTCCCGACTGCCCGCCGGATCCTCGATAAGTACACACCAAGAATCGCCTGTTTCAACGACGACGTGCAAGGGACGGGATGTGTGACTCTCGCGGGCATCATGTCTGCTCTCCACGTCAGTGGTACCAAGATGTCTGACGTTCGTATCGTGATGTTTGGATCTGGAACCGCAGGAACTGGCATAGCCGATCAAATCAAAGACGCCATATCAGTCGAAACCTCCAAATCAAAAGAAGAGGCCGGCCAACAAATCTGGTGCGTCGACAAACCTGGTCTCCTCCTCCAAAGCAAGAAAGACGACTTAACAACAGCCCAACTCCCCTACGCGAGAGATGACAGGGAATGGGAAGGTAAAGACCACAACGACCTTCTCAGCGTAATCAAACAAGTAAAACCGCACATTCTTATCGGAACATCAACCCAACCAGGCGCCTTCACAGAAGAAATCGTCAAAGAAATGGCGTCCCATGTCGAACGACCCATTATCTTCCCCCTCTCCAACCCAACCCGTCTTCACGAGGCAAAACCGGAAGATCTATTCCAATGGACGAATGGAAAAGTACTTTGTGCGACGGGAAGTCCCTTTCCACCCGTAGAATACAAAGGCCAAACATACGAAATAGCAGAATGCAACAATTCCACCACTTTCCCTGGGATCGGTCTGGGAGCTATCCTCTGCCGCACCAAACTTCTTCCGCCTTCTCTGCTTGTGGCAGCGACGAGGGCTTTGGCGGCTCAGGCGCCTGCACTTAAAGATCCAAAGGCGGGATTGTTACCTGATGTCACTGATGTTAGAGAGATTAGTGTTAAGATTGCCAAGGCGGTTATCAGGGCGGCGGAGAAGGAGGGCTTGAGTCAGGTGGACGGAATTCCAGAGGGGGGGGAGGAGATTGAGGACTGGATTAGAGAGCAGATGTGGGATGCTAGGTATAGGGAGTTGAAGAAGGTTAGTCTTGGGGAGGCGGGGGCGAGGGCGAAGGGGGAGGCTGGGACGGGGAGTTCGAGGAGGGGTGCTTGACTGGGTTTGTATAGGCATGTATAATGATCTCGTTGGGAAGAGACGGTGAGAGATTCCGTTTCTTGTGTGTCATGTTCTTTGGAAGGAAGAGTATTAACCAAAAGGTATCCACGAATCAAGGAGTAAAATACCATACATCTACAAACAACTCTCAACTCTCAAGATTCAAGTGGGGAGTTACTAGAAAGCCTTCTCCACCACATCTCAACCAACCGCCCACCCTTCCATCCCAAAAACAAAAATCTAAAAGCTAATCAACCACACATCTATAGACCAATGCGGCAAAAAGATGAACTCATTGATAAGAGTGGGATTCGAACCCTGATGCTTGTTAGACGTAGCTCGCAACTATAGTCTCGAGTAAACTCACCACGCATCTTACGATACTAGCAATAACAAGGCTGAATGAAACCTGAAGCTAGCGCCTTAGACCTATATGGAGTTACATCGTGCCATCTTGCCAAGTATGGTTACATGATACAAACGTGTAATCTAATATACAGCCAGTATACACGACGTGCTTGGTTGTGGGCGGAAATATTGGGGTAAATTGGGGATGGCATGGCATGAGAGGACGGAAGGAGAAAAGCTAAGTAGAATCCGATCTAATGACATCCAGGAACGGAGCGAATGAAGGAAAACAAAAGTGTAAGAGTTGGAAGCAAAGAGATATGTATTATGTATGTGCTAAAGGAAAGGCGAGTTCCAAAATCCTACTTAACCACACTTTCCATATTACGGTACCACTATTAGCCTCGAAGTATTTCAAACAAACAAGCAATCAAACATGTTCAACCTAGCTTACACATTATCCCCAATCCTCCCCTTTTCAACTTCTCCGAAGATACGACTCAAACAAACTCCATCAACAAACTATCCCACATAACACCCGACCACCTGGTAGCTCGCTTGATCACAGAAATGTCAAGTTTATTTCCACTTGCCTTGAGCACACCAGCTCCAATAGGAAACTCATAATACCTCCATTCACCCGCCAACGTCCCACTTCGATACACAGCCGGATCACTACTCGTGTTTGCAGGTATGAGACCACCTAGAGAGACATTATTCAAGGACACCCTAAAAGAAGAAGCGACTTTTTCGATGCCGGCCGAATATGCGGCGAGAGAAACGGAGAGCATGGCTGCGGGGAGAGTCGAGTTCGTCGTATTTGCTGTCGCAGCGTCGAAAAGAACACTCCACGTTCCCACGGCACCAAGGGCAAAGCACCAATCTTTCGTTACATTTTTGCCGATTGTATATGTCAAGTTTGTGGGACAGTTATCGATCCTGCCGTGTTCATGTGGTGGACCACTTTGCGCGAAGCCAGTTGCTTTTCGATCGATTTCGCCAATTTGCCAGATATTTTTCCTGGCCTGAGGGGTCCAGATGAGAGTACCGAGATCGGTTCTTCTTCTGGCATTGGTCGTGACATCGTTTTTGGAGAAGACGGTTGTCACATTGCCGATTGAGCCGCCGTTGGGCCATGCTTGGAGGTTCCAGGTTCCTTCGCGGACGTTGTCGATGAAGAAGTAGCCGTTTGCATTGGCGTAGGTGCGATAGTTGTAGTTGCTGCCTTGGTCAAGGGTGGTTTTCGTGGGATGGTTGTCACCAAGGAAGACGGATGCGTTGGATGCTGGACGGCCATCCGATAGAACAATGCGACCTGAGATAGAGCCTCGCAGGTGGTAAGATGAGTTCGCTTTTAGCCAAGGATATGGCCAAGCTGCATTCTCGGCTCTTGCGCGAGCGGCAACATCTTCTGGAGATCCATCGTTCTATGGTGGGATTAGAATGCAAGTTGAGGATTTAGTGTATGATGCTTACCAAATACCACAACCATGGACCCCATATCTTGCCAACAGGAAAGGAATCATTACTCAAGGCCTGGAAATGTGTTCCATGAATCATATTGAGCTGAACAGCATCTCCAGTGATACTCTCTCGGTGTACCATAAGTTCTTGCTTCAAATGATCACCGTTGAGATAATCCTTTCCTCCATGGATATACCAAGATCCAACCGCACTGCCATTCCCACCTAAACGTCCACGGACACCCCAGAAGGACAAGTCACCTTCGACGTTGGGCAAGAATGTCGAGAAGTCGTACTTGGTAATATAAGAGCCGTCAGGACGCTGCCATGTCTCATCTTGCACCCTCGTTACATTGGGAGCGCTGTAATCACTCAATGGCGGAAGGGCTTCATCTCGCTCACTGGTATAACCATGAGTGAAAGTGTCATTCGCCAAACGCCAAAGCGTCCTGAAGTTGTTAGAAGTGTTCTCTCTGGATTTTGAGAAGGTTCACACCTGAATTCGCCAAGCACAGGGACAGCACGGTTGACAAAATACTGATAGGCTCCAGCCAGGTTCGGCGTGATGACCCAGTGAGAATCTCCCTCTGCTGTTGAGAATACGATATCGGTGTATTCACGTGTCTTGCTGAAGATATATGGCGCAGAGTAGTTCCATCGTAGATCATTGGCGGCGCCATCTAGACATGTCATTAATATTGTATCTGATCGTTTGTACACCCGTGGACTTACTGTAACTAACGTAATGGCCTGTGGCGTTGCCAACGAGATCGACTCCTTTATAGAACAGCTTGGTCCCATATCTTGGACCTATGGTCACGTTCCAGAGATCATTCCCGATGATGTGAGTTTGATTGTCAATTGTGATGAGAAAAGGCTCACGGGCTGTCGCAAGAGAAGCCACACTGAGGAGCAAAAGGGATAAAAAAAGCATGATGGTGTACTGGATGAGAACATATTGGTCGAAGAGAATGGTTGTATTTTATATTCCTCGAGATCCTAGAGATCAAGCGGAGAAGAATCCTAAAGACGGCGCTAGCCGGGCCATACGATAGTAACCCTCGCGCTCATGCTTCGCTTAGCGAGGGTCGGTCTACCTAATGCAAAGCGTCACCCCAACGCAAATTTTAAAGATAAACTTCTTTATTAAATAACTTTTTAGTTATAATAGCTACTGCTATAATTTTAATATTTACGTTCCTAGACTAGAGCTCTATAATTCTAAAAAAAAAAAAATTATTATTATTTAGGTTTAGATAAGTACTATTTATATATCTAACTTATTTGTTTGTACCCCTATAATCCTTTAGATTATATCTACCTAAAAAATAGTATTCTCTACTCTATAATTAAGAGTCTTAAGGCTCTAGTTATAGAGCTACTAAGCCTCGTCGGGAAAAGTATATCGTGCTTAGGCTATCTAATCCTAGTAAAACTACTAGAACTACTAGTTCTATAGTACTCCTATCTGGTCTACTAGAATATAGTTTCTTCCTACACGCTGTACTATAGACTATCTAGTTAATTAGTCGTCCGACGATCTAGTTAGTACGTATCGCCTATATAGTTACTCCCAGCTACTATTTTCATATAAACCGTCGAGTCCTCGCGTTCCGTTAGAAACTATTTGGTCTATATAAACCGGACTATTATCTATTTTTATATAAACCCCCTAGTCCTCTTCGACTAGATCCCCTATACGTTCCTTTCGACCCTCCGCCCTTATTGTTTACTTACGTTTTGCGCCGCCTCTTCGAAGGCACGGAACCATGATAACCTACTTCTCTACGCGCTATATCCGATTATTCGTAATCCACGTCGTTAAGAATTCCGCGTGTATTATCCCCGCTACTTGTAGCTGACGATCTACTTAATTTGTACCAAACTCTTAGAACTTAAGTACCTAGTTATTATTACCGACTATAAGCGCTAAATATTATATATACTTTCGTTACCTATACTAATATAATTAGACACGTAGATTGATTATAAACTAATAAATCGGATTAGCTTTCCCGTATAAGTAGAGTATCCCGACTCGACTATTTTATATATTTACTTCGTTCTAATACAGCCTAGCGTGATCCAACGGTATTAAATTAAGTAGTAATATCGCTATTTATACCGCGACTAAACTACTACTACTCCTCTTCTTCCTCCGCTCGCCTCGCCGCCTCGAGATCTCTAGTCGACCCTAGGTACCTATAGCTAACGGTAATCTAATTCCTAAATATCCTCTCCTAATTTCCCGAACCGTTAATATTCATACTCTAAGAAGGAATAGGCCTCCTATTCCCCGGCTTATATACCTTCGTTACCCTTTTCTAGAATTCCTTTATCCTCCTCTCCCCCATTATATACGTCGCGGGAGTTGGTTTAGTTATTAGGCCGTCTATATTTATAAATAACCCCCGCTCCGTTATATTAACTAGGGCTATCGCCGAGCCCTAGAAAGTACTAAATAGTTCCTACCAGGTCCGTCGAAAGGATATCCCTACCTTTACCTTAACTACCCTCGTCTCGTTAAAAACGTCTATTATAAATATTTTGACCTCGGGCAATATTAGTACTAGTCCTCTAACTATCTTCCGTATTTACTTACCTTTTTCCCTCTTCTATTCTTTACAACGTCTTCCTCGTAAGAAAATTCCAGCGGCCCTCCGCTCCTTTCGAGAATAGGACCGGTGTTCTTTTTGAACGGTTAGTAAATCATCCTAGTTATTATATCCGAAACTTACTATAGACGCGCCTCTACTATCCTCGCCGTCGTCTGTATCCGTATACTGGCGAATACAGTCGTTAGTATCTATATATAGATAAATACCGTCGTTAGTATCTTAAATACTATCGTTAGTATCTGTATATAGATAAATACTATCGTTCGTATCTATATATAGTTGAATACCGTCGTCCACCCTATCTACCCTATCGATATTCGATAATAGCGGCGATAACGATCTTTTACTACTAATATTAATCCGCTTACCCTTATCTCCCCTCCTTAAACTCTCCCTCGCCTAGAGCGTATCCTCTTCTTATACTACTATCCTAATATTATTATCTTCTTCTTCCTCCCTTATCTGCCCGCCTCTAATCGAATTATTGTCTACGACCGTAATATTATCTAGCTCCTTATCTTCTTCCCCTTTATATTGCGAGTCCTTATCCTCTATCGCTAATATAATATCTTCTTCTAATATCCCTATCGCCTTTAGTATCTATAACGATATATCACGGTCTCGAATTTGCGGTTCACTTATATAAATAAGCCTAGCGCCCTCTAAGGCTTCTTCCTACCTACGTATCTTTATCTAGTAGACCTACTAAATATCGCGCTATATAATATTAGCGTTATTATAATAGCTGTACCATAGGCTTCGGTAGTTATCTAGAAAACTATCTTAGCTCGGCTTCACCGGTAAAGGATTTGCGCGGTATATTACTATAGCCGGCACTTCTATCCTATCGAGTCGTCCCTCTAGTACTCGCTATCGTTACGACCTTGAGCGCTTACATAATTACGGCCGCTACTATATATATTATCTCGCCGGGTATAGTTGACTCGAACGTAACCTTCGTTACTACAATCTTCCTAATTTTGCTACTCCCTCTCCTATAAAAGAAAGCGTTGAAAATTAGTTTGGTGATGCCTTCGTAGACCTATTAGTAACCGCGTTCGTTCCTACCTTTTGGGTAAGCGTAAAGGAAATCCCAGTCGCTTATTAGTATCGTATACTGGGCCTCGCTTAATATACCTATAGCGTTATAGCCGTAGTATAACCTTACTATAACGTATACTATCTTTTTAAAACCCGACTTCCACGATAAGAGATCCGAGTATAACTAGACTAGTTAACCTACCTGTCTCGTCCGAGACAATGCTATTACTTACGTACTATAGACCGTCGTCGGAAATAATAGACGGTACTATATTAGGGGCTCGTTCCGCTACCGGGATAGATCTATCGTATCTATCGTTCTACGCTATCGACTAAGCTTTCCTCGCGTAGTCGGTAAAGTTGTCGCTTATTCTCTATAGGTTTATGCCTTGATTCTTACGCTAAGAGTTAATAGTAATGTCTTGGCCTATATATATACTTATAATTAGGATACTTAGTATTAGGGGTAAAAGTACTAACTCGCCTAGTATCTCTATACCTGCCCTCGCTCGCTTCATTTTGGAAACTCCCCTCGATACGAATTGAGTGTCGAAAGATAAATTGTATAATACTTACTAATTTATATCGTCCCCTAAATTATCTTCCGGTTGGTCGATTATATCGCTAAGTCGCCGTATCTTTCGACTCGTTAGCGCTTGCTTACCTTATATTAAGCATGGTTGACTAACGGGTCTTAATAGACTAACGGGACTTGATTGACTAACGGGTCTTAATTAACTAACGGGTCTTAGTCTTTTCTTCGAGAATTAGAAGCTCTCGTCTCTAGAGTATTTCGATCCTCCCGCTAGCCCGTTCGTCGTTGCATTCCTACCCGCTCCTTCGCCCGGTCGTTCCCGTTTTAACGAAGAAGTCGGCGTCCTCGTAAAGGTAGAGCTTATCCTAGTATTCGTTATTCCGGTAGTATTCGGTCTCGTACTATCCTAAACGTTTAATTAGCTACTCTTACTAGTTTTTATTACTACTTACCGTCTTCTATCCTATCCGTCTATTCAAGCCTCCTTCTCTACGTACGCCCGTATTAGTGTTCATGACCGTAGACGTACCTACCTTATAGTATTAATACAAGCCCCTCCGCCCCGTCGCTAGAACTTCTAATACTTATATAACCTTCTGTCTTTATAGGGGCCGATAGTACTATCTAGCGTACAAAGTCGGTATAACTTGAGCGTATACCTACCTAATAACTCGTAACCTACAACACATACTTGCAGGCGATAAGGTTATAAGGAGTAGTAAATAGCCGCGAGTCGGTATATATAGGGGACCGGTATATTTGCGCGAGGAAATAAGAGTAGGAGGCGGGCGAGCTTATCGTCTACTAGGTAAATATACCGACTACGTTATCGGATATAGTCGGCTCCGGTATTATATAGCCTTTCCTAGCCCCTTCAGCCTTTCTATAACCTTGGTTTATATAACTTAGTATAAAAAATAACCGAGCAACTACTTACTATCTACAATCGAGCTGCGGGTATATTACCTATCGTATACTAGGCTATATTAGACTATGATCCGAATATCCCTATATATATATTCGCCCAATCGGGAATTAATCTTGCCTACCGTCCTTATCTTCGTTAGTTTATATATAATCGGGTTCGCAAGCCTACTCCGACAATATACCGCTACGCCAATTAGTATAACTTTACGACCGTTATTAGGTAACTATACTACCGCACTATAGTACTCTACCTTTCGTCTCGACTCCTCTTCGCCTCTCCTTTTCTCTCCTGTGTATATATATCGCGTACGATCAGGCGCTTCGTATTCCACGGACGGTAATTCTCTACGTGGATTAGGGGAACGGGTAAATTCGGAGGAGCAGCGACGTTTCTTTATCTCTTGAAATCATATTAGCCTACTAAATATAGGTTTTCCGTAGAGCGTATACTATACCTTTAACTACTACCGTACTACGTAAGGGGAGTATCGAGAAATAGAACTACTTTGTCTTCCGTTACGATATCTCTACTAAAGTAGCCTGCAATTCGCCGTTGTCCGTGATTAATACCGTTTTACTCTTGAATTTGTATACAATCCTCTCCCTTTCCCTATCGAACCCTATCTTCTCGCGGATTCGTGCGTATATCGTATCGAAACTAATATCCTCTATATAAACTATATCTCCTCGAACTCTTTCTACACTTGACCTTGGCTAGCGGATTTCGCGAGGGAGGAATATAATAGACGTTGTATTTACGGGATTCTCGGCCTCTATCCTTTCGATACTTATTATCGTTGATCTAGATAGCGCTCCTAATATTCTATTACTCTCCGGAGAGGAGGTAGACCTATTATTCGTCCTTACGTAGCTTCGTTTGTAACTCTTTACTAGCTAGTCTATAATCTTCGTCCGATACTCGTCTACTCCGCTGCCTAACTCTTTCGGAAACTCTTATCGTAGTATCCTTACTATCGCCTCTAATTGCAATTATTTTAACCTGGAGCTAAAACTACCCTTCCTAAGGAGATTCGCCTCCTCTATATACCGAGAGAGAGATATAAATATAGTATTATAGATATTAATATTCGTGTCAAGGAGCTGTATTATCGTAGCTCTAGTCTAACGACCGTACTCCGGTATTTACAACGTGGGCCTAGCTATAGTAGGATGTGGTTATTACTTTCTTTATATAGGCGATATAGTATTACTAGTATTCCGCCACGTGACTATATTTACTCTATCCGATAGTCGGGCCTTTTTAATTAGTCCCCTTAGACTCCTTATATCTGAATGTATACGTCTATATACGCCCTACTTATCTATATATCTTACCGTATCCAAATACACATACCTACTTTAGTATAAGCAACGATACCCCTATCGAAGCGACACGCTTCTAGTAGGGGGTGGCCAAACGTAATACTATAATTCAATTGATTATTATACTATTAATTTTGCGTTCTCTACTTAAGCTGCCCCCCCGGGATCCGCGTAGCGGATCCTAAATCGAGTAGAGAAGGTTATTTAAACCTCCTTAGTTATAACGTTTATAGTACTACAACATATACTCTCGTCTATAGTACTAATAGGTCGCTACTCCGCTACTCCTCCTTATTTAATTAATTATTATACTATTAATTTTGCGTTCTCTACTTAAGCTGCCCCCCCCGGGATCCGTATAGCGGATCCTAAATCGAGTAGAGAAGGTTATTTAAACCTCCTTAGTTGCAACGTTTATAGTACTATAATATATACTCTCGTCTATAGTACTAACAGGTCGCTACTCCGCTACTCTTCCTTATTTAATTAATTATTATACTATCAATTTTGCGTTCTCTGCTCAAGCTGCCCCCCCCGGGATCCGCGTAGCGGATCCCAAATCGAGTAGAGAAGGTTATTTAAACCTCCTTAGTTATGACGTTTATAGTGCTATAATATATACTCTTATCTATAGTACTAATAGGTCGCTACTCCGCTGCTCCTCCTCCTGCACGACCGAAGATAGAAGGTTTAATATAGGAGTTGATACTCTTATCTACCTACTTATAGGTTAGGATTCTCTGAATTAAGGAGTATTAATAGTAGTATACCCTTGAATTCACGGGTGGAGTAGCCTACCTCGTACAAGGCCGGCCAACCCAATAGGTATATAACTTTCTAGCCCGTCGCTTTTACCTACTATTACAGGCCAGGTTCCCCCGTTTTGAGGAGCAACGACGGCAAGGTGGCCTACCTTATACCTTGTACTTCCCCTACCGGGTAGAGAGACCTCCTAGCCCAATAGGTATATAACTTGCTAGCCCGTTTTGTGTCTGTGTAGTTCTCTACGAATAGCCTAATAGACTTATTAACCGAGTTAAGTAGTAGTAGTTATTTCCTTAGTATACGGCGGAGGTCCTCTACCCTTATAGAGGATTGCTCCTAAGGTACCTGATTTATGGCTTAGCACCCCTATTATCTAGGAACTGGCCCTACAGCGAAACGACTTAGCTAAGATAACTTAAGAAGTTCTTTCTATAGTTCCGGATCCTATCCTCTTACCCGTAGCCGTAATCTATAGATCCCTTAGCTCCCGGAGATAGGGCGGTCTATTCTTCTAGAGTATAGGTTGCCCTAGGATCCTTAGAGGAGGTATCCTGGGGTTCTATTACACTAGGAATAGGTAGAGGTAGGATTTCTACTTGCCTACCGTTCTTGTATAGGGGCGTTTCTGGCTCCCCGTCCTAGTAGACTTAGGTACTAAGGTGGGCCGAGGCGCCTCGTATCTTATCTCCAGTCCATATTGTGGTCTTATTGAATCGTATTCCTTTCGTCCTATTTGGTAGTCTCTACGTAGAATATATACGTCTGTATACGCCCTACTTATCTATATATCTTACCGTATCTAAATATATACACCTACTTTGGTACAAGCGACGATACCCCTATCGAAGTGATACTATTCTAGTAGGGGGTGGCCAAACGCAATACTATAATTCAATTGATTATTATACTACTAATTTTATCTACTAAAATCTATAAATACTCTATCGCCGCTTACCCTCCAGCTACTACTTCCTTCGAAACCCTTTTAGCCTCAAGATTTAGAAGGTCTTTTACGTAAGTCCTAGCCCTTTTTATCTTCTTCTAAGTAACCTCCTCCTCGGCCCCCGTCGCCCCTTGGTTCTACTTAATATTGATAAAGAGACTACCTAGAGTAATAGGAACCTTCTTCCTCTTTATATTAATACTATAGTGTGCTAATCTAGCCTCCAACTAGGCTATCTTCTCGTCTTTTTATATATATTCTAAGAGCTATCTTTTAAACGTTTTCTATGCCTTCTTAATAAACTTGACGTATATAGGGCGTACTATCTTCCCCGGGCCCGAGTATATAACGAAGTCTAATAATACTTTTAGTATTAGGGGAGTAGCTGTAGGGTAGTATTTACGCTTTAGGGGGGTTGGTAGTAGTATAGATAGCTCCCGAAGTAAGGACACCGTATATCCTTTAACGTAGCTACTTTCTAGGACCTTTTACGGGTTGAATAGCTAGATTCTAGCAGTCCTAAAGCCTTATTAGATAATAATACTTATAAGCTTCGCCCGGGCCTTATAGTAGGCTTTAATAAAGCGAGACTTCTTAATCTTCATAGTATTATCTATAGCTGCTAAGGATTGAATAATAGAACGGTATTCTAGATTTACTACGGCGAAGCACGTAAGATCTAGGGGTTGTGTAACGTGCGACGTATACGGTAGTAGGAACTAAAGCTAGATATGATTAATCTAGTACTTATATATAAAGTCAACGCTTATATAAGAGCCGTAGCTATTATATATAAGTAGTCTCTATTCATCCTCCTTACAAGTAGTTTATAGTAGAAATACTTTCTCTAGCTACTTAATATAGAGTGGATTAGAAGTCCAGCTATTCGGTGAGCTTATATACAGCCAATCTAGGACGATTTCGGATAGGAACCCCTAAACTTGTACGCTGGCGCCCTTGAAGATAACTAGGGGCTTAAGAAGCCTTCTATCTATAGAAATATACTTAACGGTAGTAACCTACTCCCTCTCTTCCGGTACTTTCTATCTGGCAGTCTTCTCTTCAGACGAACCTATGCTACGAGTAGTCTTTGCAGCGCTAATAGCTGTACCCGTCTCGTCAAAGTTGTACGTATTATAGGGCTTAATATTAAGCCGCTTTACGATAGATTCTAACTCTTTAAAGTACGCGGTCAGGATCTCTAGTAACGCTCCCTTAATACTAGGACTATCAATTGTCCTGCCTATTATAGTTTTGACGCGTGGGTTACGCTTCTTAAAGTTGGTAATCTATCTCTTTCCGAGTAGCCGTTCATCGCCTTGAGATTATAGGATTTTGTACGCTATCTCTCGGACCTAGGAGGGGGGTAGGGGATAACTACGATGGTCCTCGAGTAAGATCTAGTATATAAGCTATATCTCTTAATCTAATAAGAGTCTTCGAATATAAGTAGTACCTAAAGCGCGGCCGGTAGGCTTTATAATATAGTTTAGGAGGGTGGTTTCTGAGATACTAAAAGCGTCCGTACAAGCGGTAATAGATATATAATGTCTATTGATCTAGTAATAGATAGCTAAAGAGAGGGGAGTAACGCGTTCACGTATAGGAGAAGCCATTGTGGTTGTAAGAAAAGGCGCGTTAAACGGTAATATATATTTATATCCACCTCCGCCAAAGCCCTATTACTCCAAAATGGTAGTATCGTTACTTATTACCTACTTAATTATCGATCCAAATCTAAGCTTAACGTATAGTAGATCCTTTAAGTAGGTGCCCTTACATCATCTTAGAAGTAAACGGCTACGGTAGACTTGGTACTAGCCTCCTTATCGACTATAAAGGATAGGTTGTAGGGATCCTTATTAACTAAGCGCTAGATCTTAAACTCCGGAGCTGGATTACTATCCTATAGTAGTATATACTTCCTATAAATAGTAATATACTTTAGAGCGTT
The DNA here is from genome assembly GCA_003693225.1 of Venturia aucupariae. Lineage (NCBI taxonomy): Eukaryota > Fungi > Ascomycota > Dothideomycetes > Venturiales > Venturiaceae > Venturia > Venturia aucupariae. The sequence goes on along the minus strand of QWZN01000180.1, from coordinate 3,235 downwards.
CAGGAAGCGATATATAGGTAAGCCGTACTATCTATCCTTACTCGCCCCGAATACTTTCGCCAACTAAATATCGGTGCGGGCACCGTATAGTTCGCGCGACATCCTAAGAATAGGTATGGCCGTAAAGTATACCGTATATATACTTAACCTACGTGAAGATTGAATTACGGTAGACTAATAGGTATTCGTACCCCTACCAAAGCTTATTACTCTATAGGGGTATCGTTAATTATTTGAACTATTTAATTGCTTTCGGGTACCTAAACCCCTAACCCGTATCGTAGTCTAGTAATCGGATAGGAAGCCTAATAGTCGATAAAACGCTAGATATATACCCTATTACCCGGTCTCTCCCTTACTCCTCTACTAATTTTTTTTTCACTTTTTCCCTCCAATTCGCCGGTAATTGAGCACGTGCGTAACGTAGTAACCTACTTCCTATATTATAGTCTATTTATCTATTTGGTCAAAATCTTCCCTACTATCCTAATTAATAATAGTAATAATATCACCTCCTCTAGCAGCTTCAATAGTAGCTTGACGACGAATCCTACGCGCTTTATCGGCCTTAGCCTTGTCCTCTCTATCGCCGTTCACCGTATACTTGATAGACGCATCGCTACTAATCTTCGTCTCCTATTTCATAATAGCGTCACTGTAGTAGAAGAACTAGATTACTACTACTATTATCTAGCTATACCTAACTATACGACCGACGAATTGTATATTATCCGCCTCGTTATATTATAGTTCGAATACGAAGGCTTAGCCGGCCGTAGTCATCTTAATTCCGATACCGGCTATACTAATTATTATTCCGAGATTCTGGATCTTATCGCCTCCGTTAGCCTTCTTACTTCGCTTTTTGGTCGTGTTGTCGGCCGTCGACTCTCTAACGCGCTAGAAGTTACGGATTAACGCTTCTCTATCCTTCTAGCTCTGCTTGCTAGTATAGATAGCGGTATAACCTAGTAAGGGAAACTCCTTCACCTTAGCCCTTAGTATAACGGCTACGAATAGGATAGTGACCGGTTTCTTACTCGTGAATACTACTTTGGGATAAGGCTGATTGGGGTTGTTCGCTTTCTAATCTATACGGAAGCGGTAGATCTCGTCGATTATTAGATAGACTCGTTTCGCGGTTAAGTAGATATAGTCTAGTATACTAGGCGTTGTCTATAGAAGAGTCTCCTCCCCTTTATTAAATAAGTCCATATCCTTCTTATAGTTACTATCCTATATCCACGTCTTATAAATACTATAATCCCTCTTTAAGTCGAGTATACCTAGGAAGATAGCAACTACGCGTTTCTCCGAGTACTTGCGATTAAAATTAGCGAGGTTACTACCTCCCTTAGCCTTCTCCCTCAAGTACTCCCGCCTATCCTTATCGAAACTCTTCGATATACGTTTTATAAGTAGGGTCGAGTTGTTATCCAGTAGAGCGTCGACCTAGATTTGTTAATATACTAGTACGGTGAAGATAGGCTTGCCCTAAATTATAGTACTACTACGAACGACTCGCTATATAGGGAGGATAGTAAGATCCTACGCCTTAAGTAATCCCTCGTACGGGGTAAGAATCTCTATGGGTGGAAATCGCTAATTCTTTACGATCTATCTGACGGTTTCGGCCTAGGCCTTGGTAATCTTAGCCTCCTTCTCTATAGAGAGAGTATTCCCGATCTCTTCTATAGTAGTCTTATTATCACCGGAGATAGTATTATCCTTCCGGCGCTATTCCTATATTCTTCGGTAAGCTTCCAATATGACGGAGACGTTACTAAATCTATTCTTAATTAGTATAGCGGAAAGAAACTAAACCTCGCGATCTCCTCTACCCCACTTAATAATAGAACGAATCGTATAATAAATCTACGTCGACTACGTAATAGTCTTATAATATTTATCGAAGAAGAAGACACCGATAAGTATAGTTCTAGGCTAGAAGGAACCTATATCTACTACGGGAAAAACCGTAGTAGTACTAGTCTTAGTAATAGTACCGGGAGTACCTAAGCCCCTATTAGTAGCGGGATTTAACTATTTAGCTATTATCCTCTCTACCGTGAAATTCGTAGCGATATAGAACTAGCGGGTATAGTCCTTCTCCCCTATAATATTATCATCGTCGTTATCGGTATTAAAGCTTATCTTCTTCTACTAGACTTATCGTACCTACTCCTAAATACGAAACTCCTATAGAATCTAGCTAGCGGTGTAGTAGATTGACGGTAAGAGATAGGATAGGGGGTTATCTTAAACATCGTACTTTAAGAAGTTTTTAAAAGTGTCGCAATACTATCCGAGGGTGGCGGGAATAATAACGGCGACCGCCGGGCCTTATAGTACCAATCTATTTAGATATAGGAACTTAGGATAATCCTCCTCGTATATATAGATCGTAAAGGGCTAGAAGACCTTCGCCTCGTTCGAGTCTAAGTACGGGTATCGACCCAGTTGGCCTTTCCTCAAGTAGAGATATCTAGTAGCTTTGTTCACCTAGTATCTGATTATCATAGATTAGTAATAACGGACGTAGGCTCTTAGTATAGTACCGAACGTTTTACTAGTGCCCACGTTAGAGAAGTTGGTAGAATAGCCGTACTTAAATATAGTTATTATTTCCCAAACTACTTAGTAGACCTAGTACGCGTAGAGGTATAGTCTAGTAGTACCGATTTTGTTCTTCGGGTAGGTATATATCTATGGAAATCGGACCGTCCTGATTCCCTTAGCGGTAATTCCGAATAGTTTATATATTATCTCGACCAACTCTAGGGATATATATTCTTACCGAATAATATCCTTCTACTCCCTAATCTTCTCGTCGAGCCCTTTAATTATTTAAGCTAACGCCTCGAATTTGTCTATTCGGGTATTAGTCTCGTCTAGTATATTTCTAGCGAGAAGCGTATTAAGGTTGTTACTAACGGTCGTAAGGGTAGGGCGGACATTACCTTGCCCTATTATCTCCTCGTCCGGTTCGAATTCGTCCTCGTCCTCGTTATTATCTATACTCTTGCTTACTGTCTTTATGCCCCTCGTAGATCTTGGTAGTATCGATCGTGCATTATTGTCCGTAGATAGATTATTTACGACTAGGAGGTCGGAATCGTCCTCGCTATTATATATAATCTAGCGCCCTATATTTATACCCCTCGTGGATCTTGGTCGCCTCGATCGTATACTATTATCTATAGATCGAGCCTCTCCTATCTCGACGTCGGAATCG
>QWZN01000179.1:0-62367 GCA_003693225.1 Venturia aucupariae | reverse complement strand
ATAATATAAGGAGACTAGGATAAGAGCCTATAGAATAATAAACTACTAGTAGTTTACTTAGTTCTAGTAGTAGTTCTGTGTCTCTCTAATTACCTAGCAATTGGAGGTATATAAATATATATAGTTTATATCTAACCCCTAAGCTTTGATAATAGTTTCCTACTATTATTAAGAGCTATTATTATATCACTATGTTTCACCATATATCATGATATAGATAGGTAGATAGTCTAGACTATCTACTATCTATTAAGATGGTACTACTTACCTTATTATTCTAATACTTCCTTCCATAGCTACAGTCTTGCCAAGGTCTATGTAAGAGATTGAGATAGTACTACTTGTTTATTAATACCTTTGTATAAACAATAGGGCTATTACTAAACGAGGTCCTTTATAGGTTTAAGCTACGTAAGAGGTACAACCTCGCCGTATTAGCCTTAGAAGAGCTAGACTCCGCGTGTACTATAAAAGACCTCAAAGTAGTTCGAGAAATCCTTTGCCACGAGGCAGTAGATACGATTACGTATACTATAGAGAAGATAAGAATAAGGTATAATTCTATATATACGCCGTTAAACCTTAACAAAGGTAATAAGGTATACCTCCGCCTATATAAGTACTTTCGGGTTCCTAGCGTTACCAATCGCAAACTATATAACTAGCGGGCAGGTCCGTTCGTAATTACTCGCTACTATAGTACTACTTATAAGCTTGCCTTACTAGAGTACTAGAAGATTCATCCTATTATATTAGTAGACTATCTCGAGCCTACTCTATATAGAGACAACCTATTCAACTACTAATACCCTAATACTTAGAGACTGCCAGCAGTTGAGGATAATTACGATAAAGGAAACTCGTTCCTTATAGAATAGCTACTAGATCGCAAGATTATAAGACTTAGTAGATACTATAAGGAAGTCATTATATACCTAGTTAAATAGAAAGGTTATAGCTATAAGGATAATTAATAGGTTCGGGAATATAATTTAGGCTATAATAACTTGGTATACGAATATAATACACGTTATCCCAGACCGAAATACCTTATAGTACGGATATTATCGCTATCTTAATCAATATCGCTATACTCCGAACTTCCTCGCAACTTACCCAATTTGCGATCGCTATTACCTATACGATCGCCTTTACCTATATTAGCGTCTCCCGAGCTTCCTCGCGTCCTAGCTAGTTTGCGAACAATATTACTATTACCGAATACCAACTTGCGTCGCTCTATACGACTCTACAACTAAGTATAGTAGAACCTCCACATTTTCCTAGGTTAATAGTTCTTGTAGCCGAAGCGCCACGTCTTTCTATACTTTTTACGTAGTTGTTCTAGTATCGTATTCAATATTAATTTGGGACAGGTCCGTACGCTAGAGACAGGCGTAGTAATAGTCGGAGGAAGGTATATATCGAGGGTAAAGTATTTTTTAGTCGCCGGTATTCTAATACGGAATATAGGAACGTAGGATTACAATAACCTTTAGGTATAGTAGTTACGAGGAACTCTAGTATATATACTCTATAGTCCCTTGTAGATTCTAAGAATAAGAATATATTACTACGTATATATATATTCTACATTATATCTACTCGGGATACTCCCTAGGCTCCTATTTAATAGAGTAGATAAGAGCCTTAGAGGATATAGCGAGGTACTTACGATTATATAGTAGAGAAGTAATATATTAAGTCTTAAGTATATCGTATAGAGATAAGCGCGTAAGATTCTATTAAAGTATCGATTTTTTTATTATTAAATACATTAAGGGGCTAGTTCTTAAGAGCGTCTAGAAGAGGTTTTAGTAATAAATATCGGGTAGAGATTATAGATTCTTTTATTTAATAAGGCCCCGATCGTAAAATCTCGTTTATAATAGGGATAGATCGTAGTCGCCAATATGTATAATTATTAAATAAAATTGTAATTCTAGTTTTCCGACCAGAATTCAGGAACTAGCTAAGTAGAAACTATATAAAAGATTTATATATTATACTCAACCAAAGCAAACTATAGAGAAGTTTAGAATTAATTAGCTACTATTTCTTTACTAACTTATTATCTTTCTCTAAGCTTGCCTTTGAGGTAGAACTACTCTCGCTATTTACTAATATAATATATCAAGTATAGACAACGATTTTAGCTAAGAATTACCTCTCTTGACTCAGGAAAGATATTAATCATGGGGTTACATCAATGCCATTTCGTAATCTGGAAAAATCATCGACATCGATATCAAGTTAGTGAGTTAGATGCAAATGTGATATCGTGATTCCTAGAGGCTGGAGAGACACTGAAGTGACCTCTTAACAAATTATAGATTACTCTTCGCAGGCAAGCTGGATGAAAGAACCAATTGATTGACACTTGACTCATTATACAGTACCTATAACCTGCGTTGAGTAGCATTGCCATAGTAATTCGTATTCATAGTAGCACACCCATAGTAGTACATCCGCAACAATCATATCCTTCTACCCAAGAACACGTGGAACAAACCGCATTCTTCATCTTCATTATCGACAGCCGTTTCGCCGCCAGAAGTCTGATCTGGATCTGGATTCGAAGGCGTCTCACTGCCCGACGTCACCTCTTCAATTGTGGGCATCGGCGGCTCTGCAAATGAGAAATTCTTCTTCAAAACAGGGTTCCGCACGATCTCCACATGGCGTGTAAGTGAACCACATGTGAATGATGTGATCATGGTTGGCGCTGTCGTAACTGATGCTGTCGTGGTAGAATCAACATTGCACTTAACTTCCTCTGCACAAAGGATGTCCTGTGGAACCTCAGCTTCCTCGTCGTCTTCGTCCTCATCATTTTCTTGGCTGGAATCAGTTTGACCGCCGATTGAAGTTGCAAGATCTGCATCCCACCAATCGTTATTGTGAACTTCCAGTTCACTCCCGGCAACCACAAAGACACCGTGGGTGCCACACTCCGCGAATTTTGTGTCAGAGTCCAAAGCCAGTCCACGAACAGGTGATGGAGAAACTTCAATCGCGGTGATCCCGATTTCAAGGTAAGAAGTTCGTCCGCGATCCTCGTTGGTACCATCAGTCGCATCCACCGGGATACGGCGTTCGGGCATGATAAAATCAAGATCAAGTTCTGTTGGGGGCTCGTGGAAAGTGATTGTCGATGCTTTGGCTGCCTCGAGGACTCGTTTCCTAGCTTCCGCATCCTCTGCCTCCCTTCTGATATTGTTTTGCGCTTCCAGGTCTGCATTGTGTATATTCATGGCAAGCTTAAGATCAATGTTTTCCTGATCCTTTTTTGCCTTGTAGATTGCGAGTTCTTGTTCTTCCAAGGCCAGGGCGATCGCTAACCCTGCAAAGTCGCCGCCATCAGCTTAAGTCAAAAACGTGGGATTTTCCATTAATTAAACATATTCCAGGTTTCAGAAACGATATCGTGATCGATGATATTCTGACAATCATCATTGATACGTGGTGTAGTCCTCCATCACATGAAACTCACTCTTCGGCGGCCCATCCTCCTCGGTGGCAGAGTCGTGCATATCCTCGTCCGCTGCGGTGATAGTGGCTGTAGAGGGTACTGTATCATCAGCGGGCTCTCCCTTCTTGCGGTAGAGCGGCTCCGTCAGTTGTTCCTTCTCGCTGGTCTTGACGTACACCACCAGATTAGGCCGTCCAATACCGACTTTTGTCGATCCATGGATCCATTCGTTGATGTCTCCTTCCTCGACCGTGACTTGACTATCATTGTAGCAGCGCCAATTATCATTCGCAAAGTCGTGAATGTAGATGTAGTAGTGTCCATGGCCTGGGTCACCGTTCATTGAGCGGTGGACAAATACAGCGAACAGTGTATAATCGAACTCATCGACTTTCTCCTCCGATGTCAATTCGATCATCTTTTGCTTGTCATTCAAGGCAGCCGACGTTTTACGTGAGTCGCGCTCAATCAGAGTGATCTCTCTATTAAGTGAATGAATGGCAGAGCTGCATTGCACAGAAGCTGCCTCAAGCGTTGACGCCACCTCATCCAGCTCCCCGTCATCTAATCCAAGTTCTCCTTGGACTGACTTCAAGAACTGGGACGAAGCATTGAGAAGCTCGGATCCCTCAACATCGACCAGCTTGCCTGCAGCATCTCGCAGCTCCGCATGGAGTCTGGCACTGGCATCCTTTCGTTCTAGGATCTGCCTGTGAAGTTCCCAGTATTGCTTGCGCAAATTAAGCAACTCTTTGGGCGGCTGATCCATATAACGAGTCAGGTTGATTTGCTGTGGAACTTTAAAAGGATGAGTGATGATTCGCTCCACTTGATCGATGACTTCTTGATTCAAAAAGGATATTTGGAGGATAGGCGCTGCTCGTACGAGAGTCTGGTATTCGGAGGTTACAGGATTCAGCTCACATGCCGCCTCCAGAGCTTCAGGTATACCATCTGGTCTGGCATACAGATGAACAGTCACAGTGTGGTCGATGACGAGCTTTTGGGTGTTGTCCTTCAAGCTGTTGAGATGAAAGGAGGAGTAGAATAGTCTTGTGATCTCGTCTCTCTCTGCGCCATTCCAGTCGCTTCCCATCGGCTTCATCGCGCATACTGCTTTGTTGATTAGATTGGCGGCAATCTCGTGTACGTCCTGTTGCCGAGCCAGCTGTTCGGACGCTGCCTGTAGGTTCCCTGCTTTGACCTTTTCATGGAAGTCCTTCATCCGCTTTAGGTCGTCTTCCGACATGCCTGCGAACTTTTCGTCCTTGGGAACATCAATCATTGGGATGTCGGCATCGGATCCCGGGGTTGGAGCATCGCCAACAAGGGTGGTGTCGCTCACGCCTCCTTCGGAATCTGGGGAGGAAGGCGACAAGCCAGCACCCGTCGCCTCGGCCAGCAGCCATTCCAACTTCACGAGAAAATCTTTGGCTAGCTCGGGGGTTGGTGTGGCGGCTGCAGAAGAAGTGTGCATGTCATCAAACAATTTTGCAAGTTCCGCAAGGAAGCTTTGAGCCCATCTGGCATATGGCCTGGTCACGAGCAATCCACCCACTCGTCCAAACCGCTCGCAGCCCGGATAATTTTGCAAGGGCAGCTTGTGATTGTCGAGCTTTGTAACGATCTCGCGGAAGGTTTTGATGGCGTAGAAGTATTGGAGCACGCAGTTGAGGTAGCAAGTGTTTCCCAGATTCTGAAGGCCAACGGGACTGTTGTGGTCTATCGGCGTGGCGGCGTGGCCCGCAGAGATGGTGGAAGTCGAGTTTCTGATGATCTCAAAATATTTCTGAGAGTTTTCCTTATCCGTGAGGGACGCGTCCGGGTCTTGCAATTTCATTGACAGCATGGTCTGCAACACATCCATGTCCACAACGCTGCTGCGATCCTGGATGTTGTAATGGGCATAGGCTTGCGTCAACTCGTCGTTCTCAAAGGCGCCAGAAGGATCGCCATTTCTGTATGCTGCCACCCAATGCCTGAGTGCATCACTATTGCGATCGTTGGCAATGAGGGTCATGGCTTCCATGACCTTCTCTCGATTGTCCTCGCTGAGTTTCGCTGAAGCGAGCGCTTGGATGATATCGTCGGCAGCGGCGTCGGTACTTTCAGCCCCGTCTGAGAGCCAGTTCAATGCCTCGCTGGCAGTGCGGAGCTTGTCTAGGGAGTCCATGTCAATGATGTTCGTTTGATGATCGCGAGGTAGTTGTTCGTAATTAGTAGGTCGCAGGAATGGAGGGGAATGGGGGGGGGGAAGTGGTGTTGTGGTTGGTGGGTGCTTATGAAGTAGTCGCGGTTTGGCAGCCATCGCAAACAGCCACGTTTGTCTTCACAATGCCATTTCGGCAACGAATGCGATAAAATTATTCTGGCCATGCAAACAGAAGAATGCGCCAAATGGCTCATGTCAACCGGTGTCTCCTATCACAGCGCTGTTTCAAGATCGATTGCGACGATGTTTTGGCAATCCGAACAGGAGAGAATGCCAGAACCTCATCACAATTGTCATTTGCTCTCACAACACCACCTCGAAATCAATCGCAACGATTTTCTGGCGATTGAGACAAAGCGTCGATTGTTCCGAAATAGGGAATGTCGGGGAAAGAGACACGCGGAAAAGAATGAACGAAACTAAACTCACCATTGGCAGCGCTTGCTTCCAGCGACTTGCTTCCTCTCGACATGGCAATAACCCGCAGCATTTGTCTCATTTCAGTCTCCTGCCACGACTGTACAGAGCCTAGTCGCGCCTCGAATGTATTTCGAATATACTCGTCTGTGTAGTTGGGGGCATTCCACGCATCAAGAGAAAAGTACTTGTATGCTTTGGTCACATCTTCTCGGCCAAAGAAGCCCTCCGAAGCAAGTGTCATGACCTTGAGTTCCAATGTTTCGCTTTTTCTCTTATCCGCTAATTTGGCCAAACAATCGTAATAGTATGGCGTACCGACAGGGTCGAGCTTGATCTGCTGCTCAAAAGCATAGATCAACAACTCGTCAGTGAAATCACCCAATGAGCCAAGTCCTGCATGCAGCTGTTCCTCGTCCACGGGAATAAAGGTGGCCCGCCTGACAAAGTGAGATTTGTCGTATTCGATGGTGGAAAACAGAAGCTTGATGTCGTTGTCGAAGGGCGGGGGTTTCTCGTGGTAGGCCTTGAGTTTGCTCTGCTGACCAGTCTCCATGTGCCGGCGCATTAGAGCCCACAATTCCTCCTGAACATCCTGCAGGTATTGTCGCAAATCTGCCGACCATGGGTCTTCTGGTGGAGGTTGCGGCAATCTCCAGCTTGCCTCCGTCTGAACAAAGTGCAGCTTTCTCAGCAGAGGTTCGCAGTCTTCACCAAAAGATAACAAGAATCGGCGGTTCAGGCGAGGAATTTCCCGGTGTGTCTCTTTTGGCTGCAGTGAGTCACGAATGTAGGTCGCCAGAGCATCTAGAGCCATCACGGGTTGTGTCACTTTGAGATCAGGTCGGTCTGGGTCCTTCTCCTTTGCTATTTGCAGTCGCTGTTGTAGACGAGCAGTATCCGTCAAGAGTGCAACATCTTCTGTGGTCAATCGTGGATCACGATACTCGATGTTCAGTTTCGCAGCGCACACAATACACTGTCCCTCATACCATTCCTCAATTTCGTCCAACTTTGCAAACTCGGCGAAATGGTGCAATGGCTCCCCTTCAGACGGACATGAGTTCTCAAAGAGAGTGATTGTGACGTCGACATGCCACCGGCATAGCTGACAGAAACATGATATCCGATACTTTGCGTCTTGCAAGCCCCTCTCCTGCCTTGGGAGTACTGATTGATCTGTCTGGGTGGTCCAAAAATGTTTGCAGGATCCGACTCTCTGGTTCTTCCTATTCTCGTCCAGGAGCTCGTTGTAGCCGCGCGGAGGATCTGTGAAGGGATTTCGCTCGAGAGGATCTCCAAATCTTCGGTCTGCCTGTTTGATATTGGCAATGACTCTGGGTGCTGTCTGGCCTGGGAATCAGGAATTAGCGGTGGATATCTAGGGGTCTAGGCGAGCCCAGATCTTACCTGGAATATCGGACTTTCCCTTGGATGAATGCATGGCGGTTGTAGGAGGCAGAGAAATCGGATGGTTCGCTGGCCAGAAGGCCATGGGATGGGAGATGCGCCTGGCGCCTGAGGTATGGTGGATGGATGTTGGGAGAGAGCAAAGGTTTCCGGACAGAAAGGAATGCTGGTTCAAGTTCAGGTCATCTGGTGATCAGAGGAATTGCCACGAGCAAACGTCGTCACCGCCTTGGATACTCGGTAGGAGGGACGATTCGCGTATGCCGCGTTTGGAGGAAGCCTGTCGGTGGCCAGTTGATGGTATATTTTCGGAGGGGTTTGAGGGAAGGACAGTGAAGTCGGTGGTATTTCACGGAATCGTATTGTGGTCATCTCAATTCTCACTCTGTTGCTGTCCTTCTTTGGACATGTCCTCTGCATGTAGTAACTCGTACAACCCGCGCGCTTAGGTAGTTGAGCTGGGATCGTTGCCTCCGAGCCGTTCCACAACCAGATACCGGACACCGGACCCGCCAGTTCAACTTGAACCTCAATTGCATGACCGCCGAACGACACAAGCTGCAATAACAGCCTCTCCAAGACCAATTGCCGACCATGGCCTCCGGATCGCACGAGGAACACGCTTTCCACCCAAAAGATGCCATTGCATACACCATGAAAGCGACCTTTCAAGTCGGAGGGGCCGGTGCTCTCGTGGCTGCCATTCAGAACACCCTCACGCGCCAGAACGTCGGAGCAATGGGTTTCCTCACGAGATTTGGGGGGACTACGGCCACTTTTGGTGCGTTAGACATGGGTGGTGGAGCAATTGATAGAGTTGATACTAACGTTCTGCGCAGCGGCCATGGGAGCTTCCTACGCTTTTGCCTCGACTGTCAGCGCAAATCTCCGACAGAAGAATGATTCCTGGAACACTGCGATTGGAGGTTTTCTTGGTGGCTCCATGGTTGGTCTCACGCGTATGGCTAGCTGAAAAGAGGACTAGATGTGCATACGTTGACAAATGACACAGGACGGACCATGCCAGCAGTGCTCGGATACGGAAGCGGTCTTGCTATCGCATCCTTTGCATTCGATTACACTAAGACTTCGCTTTCTGGACAAAAGAACGACCCAACGGTTGACGAGTTTGAGAGAAAAATGATGATGAGGAAGAACAGGCAACGACCAATAGAGGAAACAATTGCAGAGCTAGGAGAGGGCAGAGGTAACCGATTTGTCCCCGCGCATTTGTGATGTTGCTAACATCCATAGGCATCTACGGTCCGGGCTACGAGGAGCGAAGACGACAAAGGATCAAGGAGAATCACGGCATTGAAATCACCACACCACTCCCAGCGGAACGATGGGGAGAACACTCGATGAAGTCGTGAAGATAGCTGAAGGAGCGTTCAAGGCACATGGAACACTACTAGCGGAACTGGCCTTGCCAGCTCGCGGCGTTTATAACCTGTACATACTGACTTGATGGGTATGGAAATCTCAGGTCAACGATATTGTCATTTCGGGCATGCTGATTTTCAATCACTTCTTGTTATCTGCTCAAGATTCAGCATCATTTTCAAGCACTGCTTATAAGGAATGAACTCCCCCTATCTGGATCACACATTTAGCTGGAGAGATCGCAGTTGCCCAGGATTCCATTATTTCTTGTAGATCTGCCTGTAAAATTGTCTGACGTCTCCTCATTTCTTTTCTCGGTTTGATATTGGACAACTCATGATTGGTCGATTTAGCCCGTTCGTGCCCCGCCGCGCTTGTGGCGCCTCTGCATGTCATTGACCGAAATCCATGCAAGACGGGAGAATCAAAGTGAATAGACCACACCTCGAACAGTACCTGACCTCAAAACCCATCGTTATAGGTCTCAATCACTAGAAAAGGCGCCTAGCAGTATTGGAGTCTTCGCCGACCACTTTGAGCACGAAAAGAGCCTGGAATATTGGTTGCAAATTAATACGACAAATCCCCTGAAGCCTCAGCCTTCTTCCACGGAGGATGCAAAGCTCGCGGGCCTAGTCGATCATGGCTTCGTTGGTCCCCGAATCTTCAGAAACTGGTTTCAACAATCGATTCTTCGATTACTTTAAGCAAGAGATTTCCGGTAGGTCTCATGTCTACCCAATAGCGTCAATTTCCGCTGACCATACGACAGCACTCCAAGAACAGATAGACAACCTCTCGAAGATACCATCAGGAGGCACGGCCCGAATCGATGCGGTGAACCAAAGTCTAGCGGGCATCACAAAATTGCAACGAGAAGTTAGTGATGCATCGAGCCAGCTGCCGACACACAGTCAGAAAAGCTATTCTGATGTACGTCCTCTCCTTCACCTGTCCAATACTTAAGGAAACAGATGTATACTGATACTTTTAGCAAATCAAACAATTGAATGAAAAGTTGCAAAAAGCACGAGAATCATTCGCCCCGAAGCAGAAATTCTCTTTCAAGAACGCAAGAAAACTCGGGCCTACTAATCAGGCAACCTCAACAACAGCATCGCCCTCTCAGCCATCTACGAAAATTTCATATTCACCATCAACAGAACCTCAAGAAGAAACTCAAGACGAAGGTAGTTACAATGCAGTCCTTCGCTCTTCCACAGACAGGTTAATTCGACGCCCCTCTTTCACTCACGCCACAAGCATCAACATTTCCAACCAAGAAGGCCTTCACATCATTATTCCTCCTTCTGCCGAAAATGCAGTGACAGCATCAACAATCCGCAATATCACCAACTGTATAATCGACATCTCTATCCTCTTGCCCTCGCTGACCTCATCCTTCGCAACAATGAATATCACCAACATCTCCAATTCATTGATCGTGGCGGGATCAGTGAAGGGCGCTCTTCATATCACTGGTATGAGGAATAGCACCATTGTAGCCGCGACAGGACAATTGAGGATGCACCAATGCGAGAACGTCTCCATCTACCTAAGGTGTTCCAGTGATCCGATTATTGAGCATTGTAAGAGAATGAGGTTTGCGCCGCTGCCTCAATGTTTTTCGCAAAGCGGCCAGGATGAAGTAGAGGGCGTGAATCGCTGGAATCACGTCCAAGACTTCCAATGGATAAAGGCTGAGCATTCGCCGAATTGGTCTGAGATGTCGCCTGAGGAAAGGACGGGTGATGAGGCTTGGAGGAATGCCATTGGTGGTGATGACGGTGTCGGTTTCGAGGAGATACTAGTATTGGAGAGTGTGAAGGGTGGTAAGGCTTAGACACTAAGACAACCGCTGACAGCGGGTCTCACGCACAGTCTCAGTGAGACCCATCCTCCTCTTTTCCCTAAGAAATCTCGCTCGAATTACGGTTTTCGATCACTTCACAAGTACTAGCAACTTCTCTAATTCGCGCCTGCCATAAAGCTATGGCTCGTTTGGATGAACAAGGAGCTTGGTTGAGTCCCTGTATACTTTCCTGTTTTAGCAGCTCGGTCTGATCATAGGCCATTTTCACCATGCGGGGTCATCCTTCAAGTCATGTTCCACCAATTGGAAAGCGTCTATTGAAGCTTGAAAGACACATCGGCTGAACGAATAACGATGTTTGGGCGATGACAGCATCGTGCTGTCTGATCTATTAGTTTCGTTTATTTGGGCTAAAAGATGAACTATTTTAGAAGTGAGCAGACAGATTTGAGCTGTCTGTGCACAGTTCCCCGCAGTTCTTCTCATACCAATAATTTCTGGCCAAAATATAAAGACTGCATCCTGGGTTGACGTTGTTGAATTTGAATCCCTCCACAAAGAGAATGAAAGGTAAGAGCAGAAATGTGGGTCTTATGCATTCGGACGAAGAATTTCTTTTGCTCTTCTCTTAACACGTCTTCTGTCAGCTTTGAAGGATGGAAAATATATTTGTGACTGTTATGCGCGGGCGCTTATTGAACATCGCCATTGATGCTTCTTTTTGATATCTAACCTGGTCTGTTGTTGATACATGGGCCGAATACCAGGAATTAGAAAACCTACAGTACTACAAGTACATTATCCTCTAGATCTTATTCTCTCTTAACCCATATATTAGTGTGCGTCCTGTAAGTTGATTTTATCTCAGCGGAGTTTGATTTATCTTCGACGGGAACTTCAATGATTTGAATCTTGTAATATGTTTCAAGGTTCGACAACAGCCAATCGTGTATGACAAAACTTATCTCCAAATCACTGCAGTGATTATTATGCTGATTCCTCACTGTTTCTTCTGATGTCATTTCAGCCCTGTTCTTAATATAGCTAGAGCTTCGGCCTCGCGCGTGGACCCACTCCAACTCTCCCCGGACGCCACCATCCATTCGCGCCATCCATACCCCCAACCTCGTTGTCTCCTCCCATCCTTTCAACCTCACGACGATCCGTGTAAATAGCCTTCACGTCAATTATACACCATGCGACTCCTCTCCACCTTCCTCGTGCTTTCCGGAGGGCTCCATGCCACATCAGCGCACAACCATCACACACCTCTTGACCCCAGCGATGCCTCCATCAGCACAGCTACCCCAGCAGCAAGAAGAGTAGCTATCATAGGCGCCGGAGCGGGTGGCGCAAGTACAGCATACCACCTCTCCCAATATGCGAAGTCCTCCAACATCTCCCTCGATATTACCATATATGAACGAAACCCCTACATAGGTGGCCGCAGCACAACAGTGCACGCCTACAACAATACCACCTTTGCCAAAAATACACCTGTGGAGCTGGGCGCCAGCATCTTTGTCAAGATAAATCATATCCTCTACAATACCAGCCAGGTATTCAACTTGACGAGGATTCACTTGGGAGAAGCAGGTGGTGATGATGAGGAACCCGAGTCCGGACCTGTGCTAGGTGTATTTGATGGAGATGTCTTTGTATTCACACAAGACGCCGGTACAAGTTGGTGGAAAGAGCTTGCGAAATTGTGGTGGCGATATGGACTTGCGCCATTGAAGGCGAGAAATCTAATGAAAGAAGTTACAGGGAGTTTCCAGAAGATGTACCAAGCGCCTCATTTCCCCTTCGCTTCGTTGACGGATACACTTTACAACCTTGGCTTAACGGAGGTGACAAATATGACAGGCGCGCAGTACTTAAAAGAGAAGGGCGTGGGTGAGCTCTTCGCACGAGAGATTATCCAGGCGAGCACGAGGGTCAATTATGCGCAGAATCTTGGTCTTATACACGGCGTGGAAGCAATGGTCTGCCTAGCGGCCGAAGGCTCAATGGCTATCCGTGGAGGAAACTATCGCATATTCGAATCCATGATCGATGCCACTGCAAAATCTGTCCATCTCTCCACTGACGTCACCGATATAACCAGACACGACGATGGAACCTTTACGCTCACCACTAAAGACAGTCTTGATGCTGCATCCATGGGTCCAACAAAAACGGAGAAATTCGATACAATAATCGTAGCAGCACCATACCATTTCGCCTCGCTGAACATCAGTCCAAAACCAAACCACATCCCCGAGAGAATCCCCTACGTAAATCTACACGTTACACTCTTCACTTCTCCACACATCCTCTCCCCAGGCGCATTCAAACTCAAAGACACAGAGATCGTCCCATCCGTCGTTCTCACAACCCTCCTCGAAGGCGAAGACCCAGGTAAAAAACCGATTGGATACGCAGGGAAAGCGGGATTCTTCTCCATCTCCACCCTCCGACGTGTGACGAATCCTCTCACCGGGAAGAAAGAATATCTTTACAAGATCTTCTCACCGCATGAGATTGATGAATCTTTCCTCGCGAAAATCCTAGGTCTCCCTGCTCCCAAATCCGATAAGGAATGCCTGCCTGCAAAGGATGTGACGTGGGTTTACCGTAAACTTTGGCAATCTTATCCTTATGAATTTCCTCGCTCGTCATTTGAAGAATTGAGATTGGATGAGAATTTGTGGTATACGAGTGGAATTGAGAGCTTTATTTCAACCATGGAGACAAGTTCTCTGATGGGTGCCAATGTGGCGAGATTGATTGTTGA
Source organism: Venturia aucupariae (assembly GCA_003693225.1). Classification (NCBI taxonomy): domain Eukaryota; kingdom Fungi; phylum Ascomycota; class Dothideomycetes; order Venturiales; family Venturiaceae; genus Venturia; species Venturia aucupariae. The sequence goes on along the minus strand of QWZN01000179.1, from coordinate 48,884 downwards.
TGAGTGGCTGGTTAAGAATGGGGGTTCAAATAGCGCAGGGAGAGGTTTGGCGAGTGGTGAAATTACGGAGTTTGTGGAGGAGTCACAAGTGCCGCTGGAGTTGAAGGCGTAGTTGTGGTTGACTCATCTGGAAGGACGATCAGGTCGTTTTAGAGCGCCACAGTGGTGTGGCAGGTGATGGAAAGATTGGATATCATTATTCGCGTTCTCACGAGTGCGCTTTTCCTTACCAGCAGACTATATGCCCTTCCGCAGATTCGCACCGGCCCACAGCACAGGCGCTAGATGTCGTGGCATGTTGAAGCCGAAGAGACTTGCAAACCAGAGAATGGCTAGGACACCGGTTGGGAAGAGGAGGAGTTCGGTGTGAGCTAGGAAGGGGAGGGCTGTGGATCACGTTAGATGGATTTGGCAGGATTGGATGGTGTGCAGGGAAACGGCATGAGGGTAGACATACCATTGTATCCTAGAAACGTTATGACGGTGTAATATCCAAAGGCGAGGAGGTATAATGAGTTGCCGAGAAACAGTGATAACCTAGATATTTTGTTGGCTCTGAAAGACGTAGATAGAAACGAGAATGCACATACCAATACTCCTTCGCAACCACAGGCATCAACAAAAATTGCACCACATACAAAAACACCCACACGGGGAAAAACGCCCGTATAGCCACATCAAAACAATAGCCAAACTCCAACTGCTCTTCCTCCCCCGGCTGCACAAAAAGCCCCTGTTGTCTTCTCCTCCCAGGCAATCCTTTCACGCCAGGCCCCAATAACCTCCCCACCAGAAAGTACGCGATCACACTCACCACCAGTGACGAGCCAATAAAATGCCCAAACACAAACACCAAGGAGATCCTCAAAACGCGCCCAAAACCGTCTGCATACGCCAATCCCCACGCTATACTCGTAAGAAGCAGGAAGAAGGAGAGGAGATAGGTGAAGGAGGGGTCTGCGGTGTGATAGCGTTTCTTTGTGTGATGGGTTCGCTTTATGTTTTTGAAGACGGCGGTGGGGCGGAGGAGGAGGGAGGACATTTCCCAGCCTGCGGTTTCGAAGTCCATGGAGGGAAACTTTAATGCTCTTTTGAGTATGCGTGGCATTTGGAGGTTTGAACGCGTGGGTGGCGCGGCGCCAAAGGAGGAGGAGCGCTCGGTGGAGTTGTGGCGGGGGAGGGAGATGTGTGGGTTCATCTTCGTTTTTGTTGGTGTTTGTGGTAGAAGTGGTGTATAGGAGATGCTCCTGGGAGCCTAGGATGGGAGGTTCGCGTCGGTTTTCGAAGGTTTCTTGATACTTCCTGCTCTTGATACTTCCTGCTCTTGATACTTCCTGCTCTTGATACTTCCTGCTCTTGATACTTCCTGCTCTTGATCTTGTGAATCTTGGTCCCTTCGTAGTTGGAATGTATTGAAAGCGGTCGTAGTTGTATGGTGGAGGTGTTCACGCGCGTAAGGAGATGTATCTTTTGGGGATGGAGGATGACAGTATCGCTGTTCGTATTATGATGGCGTCGTATAATACAGAGTCGGGACGATGGTGATATTGTGTAGCTCTGGGCGATATATCTGGTGTCTGTGTAATGTGACAGCGGCAGTGGCAGATAAATTGGCGACACACTGGCACGTCTCTTGGAATGAGGCTCTAATCAAGTCACGGTGCAAGGCGTCAATGAATGACTCGCGCGACTGGCGAGAACAGTCGCTAAGGTAGTTACAGTCAATCAGAAAGTGTAGGGAATCTAAGGGAGGATTGAGATCAAGGTGGATATATAGTTTTCCGGCAGGTATCTTCAATAGTACCCGGCATTTATCGAATCTTGGACGCGACTTGGACACATGAGCAGACGCAGACATACTCCAATACTTACTAGTCGTTCTAAAAAGTGACCGGGGTCTGCATTCTTCGCGACCCAGAGCTGAAGTTTGCAGCAACTCTCCGCTCTCCGCAGCAACACACCCGACACCCAACACCACCGCTCGAACTCGACTCGCGGCCGCCATCTCCCATTCACGTCGGCGCATTCAATACACTCCCTCTATCCACCTCCCAACCCCTCGTTCCTTGATCAACGCCGGCGCCGACATGGCCGACGACAACTACAATTACCAGTCATTGGGCCAACAGGACGAGTATGACCCAGCTAACATTGCCCAACATGATGACGAAGAAGAGGAAGAAGAAGATGACTACGATCCATCAAACCTCCACTTCGGAGACAACGGCGCAAATTCCACCGAACAGCAAGAGCCGCAAGCTGAAGAAGACGACGACGAAGCCGAAGACGTTGAAATGGATGCGCAGGACTCGTCCCCAGAGCCAGAGCCCACCGCTCAATCGTCCACCGAGTCAACAAGCCTGCCTGTCCACACACAGGCTGCTCCCAAGCAACGTACGGTGGGCGGTTTCGTCGTTGATGACGACGACGAAGACGACGAGGATATGCCTATGGCTGGCACAAGTGGACAGCAGTTGAATGAAGCAGAGTCGGGGAATGCTACTCCCAACAATACACTACCCACACCAGATACTTCAATAGATAAAGCTGCACAAGATCAGGGTCATTCCGATTCAGGTGCCGCCGTCCCTCTTGATCATCACGCTTTATCAAATGGTGCCGCAAAAGTCCCTTCTACTTTAACACCTGTTCAGACTTCTCTCCCTGTCCCTAGTCATGCTACAAAAGTTCCACTTCAGTCTAGCTCATCTAGTGTGCCGCTCCCAAAGGCGCGTTTACCACAAGATAAAGTCGGGATACTAGAGGACAGAATAGCAGATGATCCTCGTGGCGATGTCGACGCTTGGATGAGTCTTATTAACGAACACCAGCGACGAAGCAAGTTCGATGATGCGCGAGCTGTATATGACCGCTTTTTGCAGGTCTTTCCATTCGCTGTGAGTTTCTGTGCGTAACGCGACATTTGAGTATGCTAACACGTTCGCAGGCGGATCAATGGGCGGCCTACCTTGATATGGAGACTGAACAGAACGAGCTCGATCGCATCTCCACCATCTTCGGCAAGACCTTGATGACACAGACTGGGATCGCAGTGTGGGATCGCTACCTCGCTTTCGTGCGCCGTCGTCACAATACAATGTCTGATCCGACTGGCTCGGCGCGCAGCACTATCCAACAAGCCTTTGACTTCACATTCACTAAAATAGGTCTCGACAAGGATTCTGGCAAGATCTGGCAAGACTACATCAAGTTTGTCAAAGAAGGTCCAGGCACTGCAGGTGGCTCGGGTTGGCAAGATCAGCAAAAGATGGATGCGATGAGGACGGCATACCGACGCGCACTTGTCATTCCAACACAGATCACCGGGACCATCTGGGCAGAGTATACGCAGTTTGAGGTTTCGCTCAACAAAATGACGGTATGTACTACTTCTACATCTTAGACGTTCTGATTGTGTGAGCGCTGTTGCAATATTGATTAAGATTTTGCGCGCCGGTTTTGTACGGTTCATCCGAGGGCATCGAGGGCCGTCTTTCTGGGGACGACCCTGGAGTCAAAGAGAAAGAACCTGGAGAGAGGTTCGTCGACTTGCGAACTCTACTAATATGTGCTACCTGACCTCGTTTTTGGGTCAACAATTCAATGCCCTCAACCTCGATGGACACCGACTGAGTTCAAGGGTCTTGGTAATACCGACGACATACTTGCAAGAGTCATAAGCTCACATTTGCGCCTACAATTTCTAGCATTGTTCTGTAACTTCAATTCCACAAGCTGACATCGTCTAGGGACGCAAATTTTTACAAGAGAAGATGCCCGCGTACATGCAGGCCAAACAAGCTCATATTGCACTGCAAAATAAGACGCGCAACCTTATCCGCACCACTCTACCGCACCTACCTCCAGCGGCAGGCTATGATGGGCACAAGGAATATGAAGATCAGCTGAAGATCTGGAGAGACTGGATCGACTGGGAGAAGGAAGATCCTCTCATCCTAAAGGACGATGAGCCGACGGTCTGGAAGGAACGGGTTGTATACACTTACAAGCAAGCACTGATGGCTTTTCGTTTCGAGCCTCAATTGTGGTACGATGCTCACGAATTTTGCTACGAAAATGAACTCGAGAAGGAAGGTGATGAGTTCCTCGCCAACGGTATCGCAGCAAACCCAGAAAGCTGCTTGCTCGCCTTCAAGCATGCAGATCGCCTGGAAGCTGGTTCTGCCAGTGTTGCTGACGCCAAAGTACGAGGCACAACTGTCAAAGAGCCATACGACAAGCTTCTTGACGCTCTCTATGATCTCATCGCCAAAGGGAAGCTACGTGAGCAGAAGAAGATTGCTCAGATTCAGGAGAGATTTGCACAAGAGGCCCAACAAGAACTACAGGATCGTCAGGAGCGAAGTGATGATGATGATGAAGATGCTGATTACGAGGCCTCCCAAGCCAAAGCTACCGCAGAGCGTCAGGAGCAAGAGATCAAATCTGTGCAGGAAGCCAGCCAAATACAATCCAACCAACTGCGACGAACTCTTACCGGCGCGTGGATGGGCCTTATTCGTGCCATGCGTCGCGTCCAAGGTAAAGGCAAGCCAGGTGATCCCATCCCGGGCTCGCGTGGAACTTTCCAGATGGCACGAAAGCGTGGACAACTCACAGCAGATATCTACATCTGGTGCGCCCTCATGGAGCATCACTGCTACAAGGACCCCGCCGCCATCCGCCTTTTCGATCGTGGACTGGATCTCTTCCCCGAGGACGAGAACTTTGCTCTAGAGTACATCAAGCACCTGGTGAACGTGAATGACGTCCTCAATGCTCGTACTGTGTTCGAAAAGGCTGTGGGAAAGCTCGCAGAGAAGCCAGAAAACATTGCGAAGACGAAGCCGCTGTACTTTTTCTTCCACGATTTCGAGTCGAAATACGGCGAGTTGGCACAGATCACAAAGCTCGAACAGCGCATGCGAAAACACTTTCCCGAGGATCCAAGTCTGAAGATGTTCTCCCATCGGTACCAATACACCAACGCGCTCGACCAATCTTTTGATCCTACTACTGAGCGACCCATCATCTCTCCTGGCACGCAGATGCGTTCTCCTTCCACCCGCGTCCCAATCGAGCGATCTCCTGCTCCCTCCTTCAAAGCATCTCCCCGTCTGAATTCTCCGGCTTGGTCCGGCAACAACTCGCCAAAACGCCCGTATGTTGCAGACACGCAAGACTACGACCCACCACGCAAGATTGCACGTGGAGAATCACCTCTGAAGGGCGCAGCAGGTCGTCGTTTGGAAAATGCCCGCCGCCGCGGCGGTGCTGGAGAGACACCAATGCAATATGCCGCCGCAGTACCAGGTCCAACTCCTCTTCCTCGCGAGATCAATTTCCTGCTCTCCGTCCTCCCACGCCGAGACCTGAGCCAAAACATGCAACCAAATATCATCCCACAACAACTTGTTCACGCCCTACGCACCATCAACCTGCAGAGCGTGGACTGGCACAGTGCTAATTTGAGAGCTGCTGGGCCTGGGTTGTTGCAGCCACAGCGGATTGCGCAGCCGCCTACACCTAGTTATCCGCCTCCACCGATGGGTATTCCGCCACCTGGGCCTCCGCCTCAGGGTTACTATCCTCCGGCGTCGGGATATCCGCCATACCCGCCCCCGGCTCTGGGAATGCCACCGTACCAGGGGTATAGATGAGCGATGTGAGCAGAGAAGATGTGGTCAGAGAGTGCGCGTTGGATTAAGTTGAGAAGGAGACAGATCTGTAATTCTATAGTGTGCCAAGGGTGGGTTTCTTCTTGTTCTTAAAAGCATGAGCGGGTTGGGGAATGGCTTCCGATCTTTCGTGGTGGGGTGGAGAGATAAAACTACTAATCGAATTTGACGAGAATTGCTTGCGATTGATCCAACTCTACTAATCAGTCAATTTGCCGCTTCAATGCGGCGAGCAATCGATCGAGTTGGGACTAAAGCAAGAATGCGCCAGCACAGTGGCTTCGTTAAATTGGACAACATCTCGATCGTGAATGAACTGGTTCGTATAGGGATCAATATTGTAAGACTTCTCATAACACGATCACCAAAACTCACCAGAGGCTCGCCAGAATGCCGTCGATGTCGATCGTGCATTTCGAGACTTTAGGTAATAAGGTACGCCAAAACAGCACATAAACACACTCTTTGAATTATACAATAGGAAGAGTGTTGAGTCTAGCGTCTAGCATCTAGCACGCAGAGAGGAGCTCAGACCTGTAATTTGCATGATATAAAGCCAACACTGGAGCTTGTTCTTATCAACAAACACTCTCACATCAAGAGATCTCCTCGACCTACGTCGTCTCTTTGAACTTGTCATCACGGATGGCCCCAACACAGGGCACATTATTCGTGCGCAATTTTTCAGCCAAGTTCCCATCGAATCAGCTTCAACAAGAAAACGTTACGGCCAAAAACAAGTCTGCATTACAATGGGCCGCGAAGTCAGGAAACGAAAATCTACGTGGAATCTAAAGACGAAGTGGTTAGGCAGTAGGCTATTCAAGACGCCTAAATAGTCAAGTTCAATGAGCCGCGGAGGAGATCGATCATGCTCGACTAGATTGCCGAGTCGGCCACGTTTTCAATCATTGCCCCTCCCCGATCTTCGTGAAGCTTTCTTATTGCTGTGGACTTTCTTCTGCCTGAGTCTTACTTCGTTATCTCGCTTTTGCCTATTTAGATGTCAGTGAGATCCCCAAGTTGCATTTATATATTTAATGCCCGTTGCAGATCTCAATACGCTGTCATCTACTCTCACGCTGAAGCTTTGAGGCTTCGAAGCTTCGCAGTTTCGATGAGATCCGCCTACCTCCACAGTAATGTCATGAGAGCAACAATCCACACGGGTTCAAAGAAGCCCGAGAGACTCTAAAATCCCCTTTAACAGAAGCCTGTATGGAGCCTGTGGACAGTCCAGTGCTTGACATGGAAGTGGGAAGATATTATCGCGGAAGGATTTGGCCAACGAAGAAGGCAAGACGGCAATACTCGACCGCCATGACAGGCTTCTGAATGTCGAGGCGCGGTAGTCGTGCTGTTGGGCGATGCGATCCAGCAGTGCGCCACCCACGATCGTCAAGGTGTAGGAATAGGGAGGCTGCTATGAAGTAAGGCACATACAGTTTTTTCACTTTCGACTTCTGGTAGTCGCTGGTTGTTCCTGGGACAGCAGAACTCGCAACGCCTTTGAGAAGTTGATGGAATCGTTGCCAGCACAGCTCTGCGTTATCGGCCTGCTTCCGACTGTCGTCCGCTTGGATGACCAGAGATTCTGACGCCTTCGCGTAATAGCGAGATGCGCGAAGGGGCTCGTGCATCAAAACTGGTAGATCTTTTAGAAGATTTTTGACGGAGACGCGAAGCGTTGCTTTTGAGGAGACTCTAGCTTTTGTTAGTGTGCAAATTGTAACAGAATAGGCCGATTCGCACGTAACAAGTAATGGTGAAATTGAGCTGTGGAAAATGATGCGGAAATATCCACTTACTTATTCACATTCTGGCCACCTGGTCCACTACTTCTGCTGTAGCTGAGATGGCCAAGTGACCTCGGAAATGTGTTTGCATCGAATTGAGATAGCCAGTGACGACATTCTTCCACATCGTCTTCGTTGACGACTGAGTCGCTGTTGCTCGCAGTCTTCGTCGTGCTGTAGCGTTTTGGAATTGAGACCAATGAAGATACCCGAGCTGGAAATTGCAAAGGAATAATAGATCGTGACAATGTACGGTTTGTGATGGTTCGGCTCCAGGTAACCCTCAAGCGGCGAGAGATGATGTTGAACATGCTGAGCACCCAGTGGCAGAAGCATATGTTGGTTACCGGGTATTACAGATCCACAGGCAGGCAAGGATAAACCGGACGTTCCTCACTTCTCCGGAAACGATGGTACGAGAGAGTGAACAAGGATGGAGAAAGCTTTACTCTCCACGGGAGATTTCGATCAGGGGCAGTACTTGGAGGTGCTAGAGGATGGATCGAAGCGGTTGTCGAGGCTCAGATCATGGCAGGAGAGAGAAGCATATATATACCAAAGGCACGGGTTCAGCTGTTTTGGTGGTGTCTTGGAGTCGAAATCGTTGAGAGAGACGGATTGTCCTGACGGGAAGTAGTACTAGTATGTCAGAGATGTTGCCAATTTTCGACTGAAAGCCCCGAATATCTCTCAGCGATACAGATATCAATGACCTGGATCCGATATCAAGAAAAAAATTCCAGATTCAAGAGACTGAGGTGCACTGGCACTGAGGTGTGATGTGAATGTATCACATGACTGCACTCTGACCAGTAGCAGCCTGAGGCGCCATTCTTCACCTGCACTCTATCGCAAACCCTCTTTGCTTACCCTTTACAACACCACCAACCTCACCCACCACTCCACGCTCATAGCAGGACGGACATAGCTGTCTCGGCAGATGATTATACAGACTCTTCTCTACGAATCTTACACTCTCTCAATCACTCCCACTTTCGTCGCCTACACAGCCTATCCGCCGTCCCCGTCCAGTTCTTTCCTGCAACTCTGCACCACCACTTCTGCGCAAACTAGCTACCACACCAACCAAGCGCTTCACTCTCCACTACTATCGCAATCCCATCGTCTATCCACGTCGTGCGCCAGACTGATGACTTGAGGCACAGCTTGACTCCAAACATCTCCGCCCACTTTTGCGCCCGCATTTGTCTCACTCCTCCTCTGCCCACTCCATAACCCATGAGTGCTACTCCTCCGCAGGAGGCAGTTGAATTTAGAGGCAATTCTCATACGCCTGTGTCTCCCAAGCCATCGTACTTCCCTTCCCCTGCTAACATACCCATCCTCGAAGCTCAAATGGACCCCACCTTCAATGAAACCATGATGCAAACCATGCACCCTGACACCTTTCCTTCCACTACCGCTTCGCCTGCCACTCAATTCGACTATGCGACAGCCCCGGGAGCTATGGCAGATGAAAGCGCGCAGTCGGCCTCAAACGCGCAAGGCATAGACAGTCCACAAGAGGACGATGGTTCTGACGGGTTCGTTTCAATACAAGAAGCCGAAGAGCGTTATCCTGACCACGAAGACAATTCAAACGTCAATGTATCGCAAGGTACTACTACTTCTCTTCCTCACGCTCTAGTCTCGTCAAGTGAAGCCGTTCAAGGAATTCTTGCTACACAGTCCACTTCCGGTGTTGATCATGCTTCCCTTGACCATCCCACTGCCACAGCAGATGAATCCATAAAACCAGAAGCCAATTTCCAGACAGATCCCAGCCAGAACGCTCCACCGATCCAAAACAATGCCACTCTCGACCTTGACGCCATTCTTGCAGGCCTCGAAAAGCAAGCCCAAGTCAGTCTTATCAAACCATCGCCAGTCGATTCAACTACCACACCTCTCCAGCAGTCAAAGTCGGAGCTATCCGCTCTCCCTCCTAACCCCAATCTGCCTCCGAAGCCTCCTGCGCAAGATCCTACATCCAACCCTAACTTTACACCATCAAGCGATATCCGCTCATATCATCCGCATAATCAGAAAGATGCAACCTATCGCGCAGCTGGTCTTTCCAATCTCAATACAAATGGCTTGCCGCAAACACCACATTCCTTCCAGACACCCTTGTCTTCCACATTTGTCAGCTCTACTCAAAGCCCAGCAGTGTCCAATTTTGGCCAGCGAGAGGGCAGTCCGAACTCTGATGACGAGGAAGTTCCTCTAGATCCCCACACACAGAGGCTGTATGATCAATTCTTGACATTTGAGAGGCAGAACGTCGCAGATGGACAGTGGGACAAATTTGCAGTTGGGTCGCGATTATTCATTGGTATGTGGTTGTCATCATGAGTCGGCAGTACACCATCTAACATCAGACAGGCAACCTTACAACCGAGAAGGTCTCGAAGAAGGACCTCTACAGACGATTTTACAAATATGGGCAGCTGGCGCAAATATCACTGAAGCAGGCATATGGTTTCGTACAATTTCTGGATGCAGAGACTTGCCACCGAGCATTGACAGCGGAGCAAGGACAGAAGATGCGAGGCAGAGAGATGCGTGAGTAATCATGCTCGACTTGTTGGAGTCGCAGCTAACATCCGATCAGACCTGGAGATCTCCAAGCCACAAAAGAACACTCGTGCTCGAGACAGCACAGGCGATAATCGAGGAGCCCGTCGTCGCTCTCGTTCGCCGGACTACAGTCGTGGAGGCAACCAGCCGCCGCGCGGAGTCGATCGCTACTCCTCAGGCTCACAAAATTCGCCGCGAGAGCGAGACTATCGCCGCGGGCCCCGAGATGACTACCGCCGTTCCATCTCCCCTCGCGTTGGCCGACGAAACAACATCGATCGATACGACGGCCGAAGACGAAGCAGATCACGCTCTCCACAGTATAGCCGTGACAGCAGACCACCAATCCGAAATGGTGGAATGGAAGATGATTTGCCGCTACCTAGACGCGATCCGCGAGATGTTCCGGATGTGCAGATTATCTTTGCTGATGATCTTGATCGTCAATTCGTCGAGTGGGCGGAGAAGTCGATCCAAGCACGTGGTGTGCGTGTGAACGTTCTGTATCTCGCACCGCACCTGTCAGAAGACGCCGTTATCAAACGACAGATCTTGGAAGGTGTGCAGGCTGTCGTGCGACTATCGAGGATGCATCAGCTCAAGGGCAAGATTCCCCTGCAAGTTTTTGATAGGAGAGGCGGGCACCACAATGTTCAATTCGAGCAATACGAAGATCTCGACCCAGTAACAGCCGCCGCACTTGTTCTTCGTGCGAAAACTACCCATGGCGCACCAGTCCAGCAAGCGGCTTATGGTATGCCACCTCAAGGCCCACCAGCAGGATATGGCATGCCTCCACAACAACCTCCGCCGAACTACGGTTACCCACCTCAGCAACCTCCGCCAAACCCATATGCGAACCACTACGGTCCTACACCTGTTCCTACAGCTCCACCACAACAAGCATCTCACTACCCGCCTCCAGCACAGACTCAGCCCGGACCCGATCTAGCGAGAATCTTGGGACAGCTCGGTACTTCACCACCTCAACAACAGGTACCACAAGGATATCCACCGAGGCCGCAACAGCCGCCTTATGGACAGCCACCACCACCGCAGCCGCCATACGGCCAGCCACCGCAACAGTCGTACGCGCCGCCTCAGCAGCAGTACTCAGCACCACCTCCGCAGCAGTATTCAGCACCACCATCACAGGCTCCTGGTGGCTTTGGTGGAACGCCGGCGCCGCAGCAGGATATTCAGGCGTTGCTGGCGAACCTGAGTGCTTATAAGCCGCCTGCGTGACCACAGATTGTTTGTCTCTTGCGGGATTTGGCTTTCCAGACTTAGATATGGATTCTTCTCGGGCTGGGAAGTAATGGTGTTGAGGGGGGCTGATGTAGTGCTCTGATTAGGGCTGAAAACTCGTTGGGATTTTTGACATTGCGTTTATATTCTTGTACCTGTACTTGATCAAGTTTGTGTACGTTTTTTGCGACTTATTTAGCATGATGCAAAATGAAGTCAGGTTTATTCTAGCAATGAGTTGCATCTTCTTGAATTCGAAAATGGTAGGGACCGCAATTCAATACTTGTATCCACTTCAGACTAGCATGCGAAATGGTGAAGTTTAAAATTTGCGGAACTCCGTCGCTGTTATTTGGTTTGAATGAGCATTCTTTATCATCGTGATCAACAGAGCGCTTTTCTGCGTCTCTTACGCAGCTCTCGCCTTTGCGACCCTGGCCTTTATCCCCTCGATAATTGCAGCTTCATCATAAATCCCGATGACACTGGGGTGCACTGACACCTCGTTTGCCCATTTCCAAAAGTTCGGCGCCTTCTCCTCAATCAAGGACAAGGTGTTACTTGGATAAATTCCAGCCTTGCCCAAACTCAGCAAGCGAATCACAAAGGATCCGGTCAGCACCTCGGCCATCGTGATCTTGGAACTTGCACCAAAGAATGGAGATGCATCGGCCAATAGTGGCTCTAGCTCCTTCACCAGAGTGGCGACGGCAGAATCGACAATCGTGTTGCTCTCGGCTTCAGAAAGGTTCCCAAACAACTTGATCAGTCCAGCCTGAAACTTTGAGAAATAGGTATCCACGAAGAATGAAATCCTCGCTCGTTGCTGCGGTCCTCCCTTGTCGGTCGATGCGAGCACCAATTTTCCCGGATTCGCGTCGGCGATCAGCCATGAGACGATGGCGCTTTCGGTGAAGATGTCGCCATTGTAGGAAATGCTGGGGACGAGACCACGCGGGTTTATGGCGAGGTATTCGGGTGTGCGGGGGCTGTCGAGGGGAATCGTGACTTCTTTGAAGGGGATGTTGAGTTCATCGAGAGCGATGTGGGCGCGGTGGGCCCCTGGGTTTGTCAGTACTTAATGAAGGCATATGGCAACATGACCTAGTACATGGGCATTTGCGGTTGGTGTAGAGAATTATTTCGTCTGCTGCTGAAGCCATGGTTGCGATGTGATTTGCTAGAGGGAACGGTACTGGTGATTTGGCAGTTTGATTGCGACGATACGATGCGAGATTTTGAGGAGAGCAAAAGCGACTCGAAGGTCGATATAAATGCATGGAATTGATCCTGATGGATTTCCAATCAGCACCCCATCTTGCGTCGTCGGCCAAGACGTGGAGATGGCGATAACGCTTTCGGACTCGGTGTTCCCAATGCGGCATCGGATTACCAAGCAAACAGAGCACGTGCTCATGCCTGAGGATGACGCTTTCAACATGCCATATGTACCTAAGGCTGCCACTCCGAGTTCTTCTCTTTCCACTGTCCTCGGGCTTTTCTTGGCATCTCAGCGTCGAGCAAGATGGTGCCAAATGCTCTCGGGTCTGGTGAAGTTCAATGCAGTGGCCAGCAAAAGTATTGTATGAGCAGGAGGACATGTCTAAGTCCATCTTCGACAAGCGATATGTTGCACTAAAGGAGAATGGCTTGACGAGCAACGAGCTGATATCTGTGATAAGTAGCGTCTGCCCATGACGCTTTTGGGAAAGTCCACAAAGAAGTACGAGTAGTCCCGGCAAAGATCCTCAGCTTCGTCCTTGCACACGTCGACGTCTCTGCTTCGTACAATGCACTTGCAGGGTCGTCAGCTGTGGCGATCCGAGGGCGAGGATGAGGATGAGGATCAGGATGCCCGTAGAGTCTATAGAGGCCTTGCTCGCGTGCAAGATGTATACCCCTTTCTTCAACCTCACTTGCCCTCGATAACTCAGTATGCAAGTCACCAGCACCCTTTTGGCCGTTGGCGCCATCGCTTCATCTATCGTCGCCCACCCAGGACTACATGCAGCCTTGACTGGCTCCGACCTGTCCAAGCGGGCCCTTCTCTCCAGGCGTTGTGCTTCAGCAGTCGGCAACCTCAACAAGAAAAGGTACGAGAAAAGAAATGCGCTTCGCAAGCGTGACCTCGAAAGCCGGTCCCATGTCACATATCAAATCACCGCTGAGGCGCCTTTCTACGAGGTCATTCAGAACACCACATGCGTGCTCACGCCCGAAGTCACCCAGGGGCCTTATGTCTGGCCTCGATCGCAAACACTTCGACAGGACATGACCGAAGACCAACCAGGTGTGCCATTTTGGCTCGATGTTGGCGTCATCGATATCAACACTTGTGAGCCTCTGGAGAATGCTCTGGTTGACTTTTGGCATTGCAATGCAACGTAAGGTCCTTGAACGCCATTGCCATGTTAGCGAAGTACTAAGTTTGCAGTGGATCATACTCCAGCTTCACCGAATTGCCAGCAAACACGCCATTTGAGGACCTTCTTGACCAAATGAATCTTACCACCAATTTTACAATCGGAAAGACCGACATACACACGGACGACACCACCTTCTTGCGCGGGATGTGGCCGACGGACTCGGCGGGTGTGATGGAGATGAAGACCAGTGAGTTGAGGTGTATGAAGAAGGAAACTGGATCGTTGACTCAATCGACGCAGTCGTCCCTGGCTTCTACGTCAAGCGTGCGATTCACATCCATGCGCAAGTGCATATCGACTGGAGTGTGGCTCGCAATGGAACCATCTCATCCAGCAACCGCGTGAGTACTGGTCAACTGTATCTCAACGAGACAATTTCGCAGCAGCTGATGGCCTTGGAACCGTATGTGTCGCATACCCAGATCAACCGCACCACGAACGACATGGATTCTGAGTACGGGCAAAGTGTGGACGGAACTGGCTACAATCCTGTCATCGATATCATCGCGGCTGACGGTGTCAACATTGCCAATGGTGTGATCGGTTATATCACCATCGGTGTGGATACGACAGATGTCCAAACTGCAAGTCTTAGTGACGCGCCCGCGCCGTACCAGCGCGCCCCAGACTTGTTTCAACATCCAATAGATACAGGCTTCTAGGAGGGATAGACCCTAATAATACCCTCAGATATTGTCCGTCAGCTCACCAACAAATGAATACCGTTCGAAACGTTGAAATTTTCCACTCGCCTAGCATCTTTCAGAGTCTGGTCGGTGCATATTATTGCGAGGTTCGGCCACTGGTCTCGGTCTCAACGCTATCAGATGTTAGCCGCAAAGATATAGCTACTGCGATATTTCAGTATCACATGGGCCAATTTAGTATTTTGTACAGTGATTATTATTTGGCATTTCTGATGCTCGTGGCCACTAGTCGGGCCATGCGGTAGGACCTGGCCCTGCAAGACTCGTGCGTCCAATCTCCCACCACATTCTCAAATTCAGCTGCCAAGCCTTTTGCGGCTCTTCCAGTACTGCCAAGCCCCACTTCCTTCCAAAACATCAAACTACACAGCACCCGCCACCCTCCTCAACACGAGTACTACTATTTACACCGACCACGAAACTTCTCAATACAACTATTCGCTTTGCAAGCTATCTATTTCTTGGCGGACACATTGTACCACACTAAGTACTGTCTATGTACTGTGGCAAGACATTTTATATCTATGGGCCCGGTCCTGCTCATCAGTTGTGAGTAACATTCCCTGCCCAGATTGCTAGAGATGAAACCAAATAGCAATGCCTATCAAGAGGAGATCAGTTGTGTGCTAGTGAAATACTGGGGTCAATCAATCTATTAGATGCATATTGCACACGGTGTCTCCCTGGCCATCAAATCTAACAAATACAAGCTCTCTACTCGGCCCAGGACCCTCCGTTCTCTTCTGAAAGAGGAATGCCTGGAAAGATCTGTAATTCAGCTCATCATAGTAATACGCCTTGACCCCTTTCATTTATGTCAAATGTGCCACAAGGGTGATGAGCTTAATCCGGCTTCGCGGGCGTTTTTTTCCAGAACATTGATTGCCCTTTCCCAGCAATTCTGCTGATTTGATCTGCAGATGCTTGTAAATGATGGAGCCTAAATCAGAAAGTCAGTCAACTCGTGGCAGATCTAGAGTGCTCCAACCAGAGCATCCCGGCACAATTGCTTTCCCATGATCGTGCTACCTGCCATCTCGTGCGTTCTCAGGGTTTGAGTTCGTTTATGATCGCCACGGACGCTACGCAGGAGTGGCTCTCTTGGGTTTATTACTTTCCATGGTCGACGTTGCACACCGTCTCTGATAATACTACTGCTGTTCTTCCAGGCCGACAAGAGGAGAATACCACTGCAACGATCGATCGGCATATTCGTTCTCCGCCATGAGATCAAGCTCAGTTCTTACAGCTCTACTGGCTGCCACTGCTGCTGCGGCACCGGTAGAGGAGGTTTCGGCTGCCCATGCGAATCTGAAGAGGCAATTCACACTAATGGGTGTTGAATTCGACAGACGGATTCAATGGAGTACTCTCATGTCTAAACCCTCGCTCATTCCTGTCGTCCTTCCTCTGCTAAAGGCAAAAATAAACAAACAAGAAGGCCATTTCATTGGCACTGCTGATGCTCGTGAGTGAACAATCACTAACTAAAAGAAACAATACTGACGTTTGCTACAGTGCCTGCATTTCAAGCATTTGTTGAATTAATGGGAGGCAACAGAACTCACGCTGGCGGGTTTCCCGAGTGGTATAAGGAAGCTTTCAAGGGAACGCCATACGGACGGACGGACCCACCTCCAGAGGCCGCCGCCATTCCTCGACGACAGGAGCTCAAGTCGCAGACAAATGTTCCTGGTGCCAAGGCGATCAAGATCCGATACGGTCCTTACAAAGTTCCCAGCGCAAAGGTCTTGATGCACAACCAGCGCTATGGTATGCTGGAAAACTATCCAGAACTCGACTTTGACAAGCCCTGCTCGGGTGACTGCACGATTATCGGTATGAGACAAAGTCTGGAGTACGCCGACGGTAAAGAGGCCAATGTTGACACTGGGCTTTGGTTGCATCACTCGGTGATTTTGGCGATAGGCGAAGGAAGAGAAGATACGACGTGTCTAGAGCACGACATTTCACTTCCTCATGTTACCGTAAACTCGACGCACTTCAAGTCGGAACGGATCTTCTCTACAGGCAACGAGAGGACTGATGCTGTCTTCCCAGATATGGGAGTGACTGATGCGGGTTACAGGATTCGGGACCAAGACAAATTGGCACTGTTGCTGGAACTGATGAACGAGACTGGCAAAGATGAGACTGTCTACTTCACGATGGTCTGGGACATTCTGGATGGTCATCCTTTGAAGCACGACGTTCAGCTCATACATCACGACATCAGGAACTGCGGTACCAGTGAAGTGAACCCGCCTGTAGGCAAATGTGGGTTTAAATCATTTGCGACGCAAGGAATAAATCACTAACCTCTCCCTTGCAGCAAAATTCACGATCAACTCAACGTGGGTCTCGACAATCGACGCCGAAGTGATAGGAATCCTGGGCCATATCCACGATGGCGGTCTGGAATCAACCATCCACGTCAATGATAAACTCGCGTGCAACAGTGAAGCTTACTACGGAGGTTCACCACAATACATCTCGAAAGGCATGAGCGAAATGCCCGGAATGGAAAACATGCACGCTGGCATGGAGATGAAGCACATCAGTAAAATCTCTCCATGTGGTCAATCCAAAGGCCTAGACGTCAAGGAAATCAAAAAGGGCCAGAAGTTGACGCTGGCCGCCAACTATGACTTCGAGAAGTGGCCCGGTATGAAGGAGCCAGATGGATCGTGGGATCAAGTGATGGGATTGAGTAAGTTTCGTCCCGTTCCCTCGTTCTGAATTGTCTTCTAATTCTGCATAGCTGTCATGTACGTCAAGAAACCGGTCAAGTCAGCAACGCCGCCGCCACCACCGGCCCCAGTAAAAACCACCTCATGGATGTCTATGCTCGGGCTTTCGAAAAGTTCGTGAGCAGAACCTGACAGTGTATAAATATTGATGGCGTTCTGTGCGAATAGATTCTAAACCACATTTTTTTTCAACAATCGCGCCCCGTGTCTCCCCGAAAGTATACCTTGCTTGAATGTTCTGACCTTGTACGCCCAACCTTTATCATTTGCTCATGGAGAAACAGGCAGCTGCAATGATTGTCCTCTTCGACTCATAATAAATTCAGTGCGTTATCGCATCATTTCCAGAAGCCCATAGCGTCTGCCCACACGAAGCGAAGCCAAGCTTGTCACGGACCACGGACTTGCCCTTCGTGCCAGGCATATACATTGAATACCGCAGAGAAACGAGCAATTACTCGTATCCTCGACCTTCTGGCTCAGTCTGCTCGGTATTCCAGTGGGGTTCAAGACACCTCGCACCTCTTATTTGCGAGATTCGTATCTGCATGGGCAAAGCTCGGTGAGGTTCGCTCCGCAGACACCCGGTTCTTCGTTTCACACCTTGTTTCTGATGGCCACGTGCGTGCTCATCTAAATAAAACAATCACCGTCACAACAACCGAATTTTTCCTTGTCTCAGAGACCCCAGGCTTCATAACGAGTTATGCTGTGTTTGAAGTATTTGAGAACTGGGAGGGTTTGGTAGAGACCAGCAAGGTTTTTGGGGTTTTTCAAAAGCTTCTTGTGGGAGATGGATAAAACGATTGTCTTGTGTTTTCAAATCACGGTAAACTTTCATAGCAAATAAAGAAGGCAGATGCTGGAATACTCATTCTTGTTGTCCGATAAGGATGCCAAATTCGCGACTCTTGGTTATCGTTCCGGAGTAACAGAAACTCTTACTTCATTAATGAGTCGATCAAAGCTACGTTTAAAACATTAATGCTTACTGTGTAAAACGCATCTAATAACAGTAGAGAAGATGCTGCAAACTTTTATACTTGATCCCGTCCTCATATCATCTTTCTCACTAGCAATCGAATACACGCTAAAACGCCCCTCTAGCGTAAGGCTGAAGCGGTTCAGCCTTGAGAACCCCCAGGAAGCAAATTGTACGAAGACTCGTTTTCCCAACGCGGCCAGTGACAGAGGCCCCCTTGCACTTCGTCGCTTCCATCGCAATTTCACTACCATAGATATCTTGCGCACCATTTGGCCGCCTGCGACATTCAACCCCTCGTCCTGTTGTACGAGAATCCAAAAAATGATGATCTCGCTTTGATACAGGATACGAGACATGATATGCGGACTCGATTGAGCTGCTTCGAACCATGCTACGAATTCAAAAATACGTGGCCCTCAGATTCGGTGAATTTGCAAATCGCTACCTCCTTACAATGTATTCATCTTGTTAGAGATTCCCCGAACTTACCGAAAGCCCCCGGCCTCGACTCGCAAAGGAGCGTGTAGAATCGGACAGTTCTTGGCCACTATTAATCGGAAAGAAAAGGGCAGGGCTGATGGCGCGGGGATCAGGAACCTGTATCCAAGCAATTAGCCAGAAGTCTCGCTAGAGAGGCCTGAGCACTTGTAGCAAGGCAATCTTGTCGTGTCAAGCAATTGGAGCCGAGAACCTTAGTGGCTGCTTTTTATTATCCATTTCACTGAACCACTTCACTGAACCATTTCACAGGCTGATGGGCATTGCCAAACATCAACGATATGTTTTCAAATAGTGAAAAAAATGTCCACATGCCAATCAGATCATCACATTCTCTTCAATACTCTTGACCAAAGTGTCCCATCCTTTCTATAGCACGCCTTCCTCGCCATAAGATCACAAACACTCAAAGAAATAGAAGGAGGAGCAAGACATCGGCCATTACCAATCTCCAACCCCGTGAGAGTTCCGAGACAGTATAATATACACTTTGATACTCACACAAAGACATCGGCTGGACCAAAATGCCAATTTTTACAACCTCATCACTATGCCTAACGTCGGTTTGTCCAGCTCCCTCGTAGCTATCGGAGTTACATGAAATACCTGCATCATATTAGCATCCACTTCCCGTATCTTGCCTAGAGCTTTAACTTACCTCGGTTCTTCAAAAACATGATATTTGTGTCCTCTTACTCCCTCGCCTCTGAAAATCTGCGGGAAGTGTAGTCCCTCCGGATAGCTGGATTCGTAGACGTGCTGATCCCCACCCTCAATCGCGAGCCGTCCTTCATACTGAGGTCCACCTTCCAAAGCTCCCCCACCGCCAACCACAAACTTACCAACCTGAATTTCCGTGTCGGTGATCGTACTCCTACTGACACGGGCATACCCAACCCTCCTCAAATTCTTGAAGAGGATGTACTCACACCACCTATCCCAGTCACTAGGATCAATATCCCTCATGCCCGATCGTTCCGAAACATAAGTATTATAGTTCCCCTCCTTCGGTTTCGTGACGAGATAACTGAGTAGCATAGCCGGTCGACCTTCGGGGATTGACCCCATCAGATCCGCGAGATAAAGAGATTGCAATCTCCGGTCCTCCGGATCTTCTTCCTGGCCTGAGTGGAAAACGAAGACATCCACTAATTCCCCGTAACAGTCTAGTGTTGCATGAATAGCCGGCGCCAGCTCACCCACTGGTGACGGGAGCAAATGATGCGTCGAATTGACAATGGGGAACTTGGAGAGGAGTGCAGCACCCCAGGTGTGTTTATTTGGACCAGGGCCAAAGTCAACATACATGCCCAAGTCTTCAGCAATGAATTGCGTCGTATCACGGTTACCCATGATAATACGTTGCAGATCCGATTCCAGTAATCCCACAACATCGAGTTCCAATTCTTTGATAACATCGCGCATTCGGTGTTCAGAGGACCACATGTCGTTATCCAGCGAGAAATGGATGGTCCAGATACCGGCGGTGATGGATTTTGTTTCGGGATGATACGGTTTGTAGTTGTATTGTGGAAAGCGGAGGAATGCAACGCTGGCGCTCAGAATTTCGAGGGCGATGAGGATGTAGAGGTAGTAAGCGCGAGACCTCTTGGCTGTGACTGATGTTTTGGCTGCTTTGCCTTTAGCGGGCGAAAGGGCAGAAGCTTGGGCTGAAAAGACACCTGCTGCGATAAAGAGCATGTTCCATGTCATGACCCAGTCAGTATGTTCGCGCATGAGCGGTCCGCCAGGGACGAAAGCGTATGCGACGACCCAAACGTGGGCAAGGACGAGAAAGTTGTAGGCGAGGAAACCGATGCCGAACGTCTTCGCCGGCGAGTGTCGGACTGCGGAGGAGATAAGCGTAGGTGCTGAAGCCATGGTATAGACTGTCAACGCAAGTGCTCCATAGAATCCAAGCCAGTGGCTTTTGGTTGTCAGGATCGCAGCACCGATGGATCCTAGGCCGTAGAAGGCCCAGCTTCGAGTGAATGCTGGGAAGAAAAGACCGATTGCAAGACCAATACCCATGGCGAAATGTGTAAGGGATCCGTGAGGCACAGCAAGAGGACCACGAGCCGGCCACCCTTCCCAGACCCAGAAAATCATGGTGCTCGAATCAGAGAGAAGTGAGTGCATCGTGAAGAACAATCCAGCGATACCAAGGCTTGCAAGAACGGGAGAGCCTTTGGTGGGTCCAGGCGTTGGTACATAACCTCCTGATGATGATCTTGAAGTTCTCAGATAAGCCAGAATAGCGAGAGCGAGGCCAGTCTTGTTCCATCCACCATTCGGTCCATGCATAATTGGCCAGATTGGGTTGTTGGTGAAGAAGGCATATTTTGCGATGCTTGAAGCTAGCAGACCGATGCTAAATGCGGATATCCTTGCTTCAAGACGATGTGGTTGAGACCGTTCAGCGTAGAAAGTGGCAGTCCATGCCAAACATTGCATCCAGACACCAAAGCCGACCAGGAGGAGACGAATCTCTGGCTGGGTGACTAGATACGCCGTGAGACCTGTCAGAGACATGAAATGAAGAACCGTGACGTTTTTGGTGGCGTATGAGCGGATGCTGGACGATGCGAGGAGAAAGGGTGAGACGGTTGTCATAACCATCACTTCCCACCCTGAGATACCCATGTGCCACAGAGGAAAGTCTGTATCAGTCAGCCAGTGGCAGTAGAAAGTACTAGTATGGCAAACTTACACCAGACACAGACACCGAGAGATGTGAGGATGGACCAGAAGACAAACTATGGTAAGTCAGCGACATATCCTCCGCTTGCTTGGTACTTCTTACGCCATTGTAAACATCAGCTGCAGCATCGATAGCCTTCTTCCATTCAAATCCTTTTGCAAAGACCTCGGCAACATCCCTGTTCTTCCTACCAGAGTATTAACAAAATCAAGTAAGAAAGGAGATGCACATGACCTACTCTTTCTCAAGAACAGCATCGGACACGGTTTGCCTAGAACAAAGTTGCAACTCAGAGACTGTTCATAATCGTGATAGCATTTGGATAAAGCTAACTACTTTGGGAGCCAGGGAACATACCCTCGTGAGATGCCCCCGACGTCCTTGACAACCACCTCGAAGCTTGAAAAATCAAAGACAGTGCATGCGTCGAAGCCGACGTCAAGGAGAACAAGGGCCCATTCGAAAAAGGCGTAGATAGTGTATGCTAGCGTGATGTCTTAGCCGGGGTCAGAGACAGGAGAAATGGATCGAAACTTACCTCCAGCGACCTTATGCACCTTGTGTTGAATAAAAAAGTATATCAATGGGACGAGTGTGCCAAAGAAGGCGCCCGCGAAGATTTTCCTGTACTTAATTGCCGTTCGATTGGGTGGACTGAGTGCGAGGCATCCCAGTGTCCATGGCAAAGTTGCGACAAGGTACGAGATCATGAAGATATCATGCCAATCATGGTCGTCTGTCGAAGTGACATATGTCCAGCCTCCACACGTAAATGTTCGGAAGATGCCCATTCCAACGACAAATTTGGCCAGGGATTTGTTTTGTCGGGATGTCATCGCGTACCACAAGGCGACGAGGGCGAATCGAGGGCCTATAGGTCGCGATCAGCTTGCCATATCTTCCCCCACAGTGTCTGTAAGATCGTACCAGAAGTCAATGCTATGAAGAGCATGAATACGGATCGTTCGGGGTAGCGGTCGCCAATGGTTGCGGACACGGACGGAAACCATTCTTGGGGGTATCCCTATGGAGATGTCAGCCCTGATAGATTCCCCTCTGCTTGCTACTAACATAATGCTCATTCTCTACAATCTTGTAGTAGTGCAGATAGCTATATTTCCATCAGTCGCATGTCGAGCCATATGACATGTGAAAGCCAGACCTTCCCACTATCAGAGCTCCCACAAATGCGCCTGCTGGGGTATTAAGACCGGATTTCGAGGGATTGAGTAAAAGGGCGTACAGTATGCGATGATGGTATGCGTCCAGGAAATCCATTTGCCATTGAACTGCAACGTGTAAGTAGGATGCGAAGTATAGGATTCGACACTCTGTAACTCACCGACGCAACAATATCTCCGTCCTTGAATTTTGGGGCCATGTTGGCAGTCAGTCGTAGCCCATTCGATGATTGAATTGTATGAAGAGAAGAACGAGTGTGTGTTGTTGTATCGAGTGTGCAAGTCTCCTGAACCAATTGTCTTGGTCTCTCGATGGGCCAAGTGGTGTTGATCTAATCTGATCCGACAAAGATCCGACCTCGGTCTCCCGCTTCTCATACGCCAAAAATAAAAATGCTCTGGGACACTACCACATCTCGAAACAGGCCGACCAAGGACTAGTATTAAACGCAAGAGTTAAAACCAAGCACACCTGGTCGACTCGGATACTCGACATTTCTGTATAGCTCGCCAGCGCACACCCACCACCAGCAGAGTCTTCGATAAGACTTCACCTGGCCTCAAAATCAAGAATCCCTTCCCAGACAACGACCCTCCGCCTCCACCACCACCATGTCTTCTTCCAGCGACAAAGCCCGCTTCTACCTCGAGCAACAGGTGCCTGAACTCCAGGAACTGTTACGCAAAAAAATCTTCACAGAACCCCAAGTAAAAGCCATAGCCCAAAAACGCTCCTCCTTCGAACACATCCTCAATGCCAGAGGTTCCACGCCCTCAGATTATGCCCGCTACGCCGAATACGAACAAAACCTCGAATCCCTCCGGAAAAAGCGATGCACACGTTTGAATATAAAGGGAACAGGACATGCAGGCCAACGTAAGATCTTCTTCATACTCGACCGAGGCGTGAGGAAATTCCCGGGCGATCTGAAATTGTGGATGCAATATTTGGGGTTCTGTAGGAAAGAGAAGGCGACGAAGAAGATCAAGGAGGTTTTGACTAGTTTGTTGAGGTTACATCCTACGAAGGGCGACTTGTGGATTTATGCTGCTAGGTATGCTATTGAAGAGGAGGGAGATATGATGGGTGCGAGGGGATATATGCAGAGGGGTTTGAGGTTTTGTGAGATGAATAGGGGATTGTGGGTTGAGTATGCGAGGTTGGAATGTATCTACGTTGCTAAGATTGCCACGAGGAGGAGGATTTTAGGCGTTGATGGGATAAAGGAAAGAGTGCGGGAAGAGGTGGATAGCGAGGATATGATGAGGTTACCACAGGTCACGGAAGAGGATATCAACCCCGATCTCAAGGAATCCGGCATCGATGAGGAGGCATTGCAGAAACTTGAGAATACGCCGGCGATGACGGGTGCGATACCTATTGCTATCATTACGGCTGCGTTCAAGAAATTCAACAACGATCCTCGACTAGGAGAACAGTTCTTCGATATGGTGTCTGAGTTTGAGCAAACGAATGCTTTTCATACGATACTCAATCATATCATCACGTCGATGTTGACATTGAAACCGGACGCCATCGAAACTATTGCCTGCCAACTGCGCTGCCCCCTCATCGGCATCACACCAGACGAACCCTCATTCCCTGTCGCAATTGGTGAGAGTCTCCGCCTGGCTCGCCAGTCAATGGCCCGTCTGCCTCTGCTCAGCGCACAAATTGCTGAGCGAGCAATTCCTGTTCTGCTCCCGTATGCCCTCGATCCCAAAATGGACATAGATATTCAACGAGTGTTGTCTTCCTCCTTACGTTCGTTTGTCAGGGAGATTGGCAATCCGGAGAGAGTGGCTGATTTGGTGGAGAGTCTGGTTGAGCATGAAGAGCAAGATCAAGCCAGACGATTGTTGGAGACAAGTATCAAGGTCAATGGGAGTCACGCGAGACTTCTGCAAGCACATGCTGCGTTGAATGCTGTCGTATCTGCCTAAAGTATGACCAGGAATGAAGTTGATGGGGTTGGAATGTTGGAATACCTGACATGAAATAACGGATTGTGACAAGATGGAGCAGAACATGGGATGAGCATAAATGGGCGATTATTGTATACGATCGGGATATTCTACGACCATGGGAGAAAACATGACATGAAAAAAATAGGCATTGAAGGCGTTTACGTAGCGTTATTATCAGCATTTCGGCATTGGAGATATGTTTCGAGTATGTAAATCTAGCATGAGAGCAGTCGATCCTTGCATCATCACTGCGTTCCACCTTTGTGTTTGTGTCCTCACGTTTGATTTTGCCGTGCATGGGGCGAGAGCTTACGCTATGAGGGAAACATGGAGAAGCTCGGGAACCTGATTTCGGGATTCTCATTTGAGCTACTGAATATACTGTTAGGGTCAACTACCTCAGAAAGAGACTTTTTCTTGTAGGAAGATGTTAGAATTAAATCGATATAGAAGAGTCGTAATGAAATGGTTTTCTTCGAATAACCAGGACATTTTCACGTTCGATTATGAGGCTGCTAGTAGCATTTGTAGAGTATGAGCTACTAAAAACATACATATTTGATTGGATGATAGAAGTTGTAAGTACTAGTTTGTCGAATATATACCTAATCTAATGCCCAGTAGCTTTCTCATTGACCATCGTAATCCAATCCACGAAAAAGAAAAAGAAGATCCAAAATCATCATCAAAATTTTCAAAAGAAAAACAAAGGTATCCGCTTAGCAAAGAAGTACGTCCAATAAAACACTGCATTATCCCAGCTTGGAAGACCAAGCAAGTTTCCAGCCAAAAGGGTAATAGTCCAACTGCTGTACAGAGCAGCAAGCACACCAACGGCTAGGATCCATCCTGCGAAGAGAAGGAGTGGTACGAAGCCTGCCATCAGCGCCGGCTCGGGAAGTTCCCGAAGCCAGTTCTCTGCGCCATCCAGTAGTCTCCCTACTTCTGAGAGAACAAACGCAGTGGATAACGAGCTTGTCATAGGATGAGAACCTTTGTTTATGACGCTCGGGCTTGACTTCGCGTGATACGTTTCTCCTTCTCTGGCTCCTTTTCTGGCGATGGGATTATCTCCTAGGTGTAGCATGAGTGTGCTACTTCCTTTTCCAGGCATTCTGGGAAAAGAGAACGCTTAATAGAGGAAATGGGGAGGACGGTGTAGTGTCCATGGCTTCTGTGCTTTCTGTTTTGCCAAATGACTCTCATTCATCCTCATTGACACACCACTTTTGCGACTGGGCACTCCCTTCACACGACGAGATGATTGCCTCTCCCACCACGCTTGCTCCATCGGTACGTTTGTGTCATGTATTCTCGTATCAGATTGGACACGGTAATAAGGCTAGAGATCATCGTTGGCATTGCCGGATAATTCGTGCACGCTTCCAGCTGGGCTTGATATCTTGTTCGGATGGACTGATGAATCCCAACGTAAACGACAGGATCATCTTCCTCGTTCCCAGCAACACGAATCCCCAGCCGCGGCGACAGCTCGCGATAGTAATAAGGGACAGGGCAATTATAGATGATAATTCAATGGCACCAAGAGCGAAATCGAACCTCCAATATTTGTTTTTCTTCCACGGGAAAGGGCTGCGCCCTCTTGAGAGGATAAGATGGTGTAGTACGTGACCAGGTAAGTAACGAACCCGATGCCACCATACGGAAGGCTCTAACAATATATTTTGTCAGTAATCGACTCCTCTTTCTGTGGAGGTATCGATGCTGCCGTAAGAGAAGATATTTAGTAAGGCTTGAGGACTAGTGTCAACTCAAAGGCTGGATTAAGGACGGTCGCATTGTACGCATTGCGGAGTGATCGTGAACGATAAATCCTCGATCGGGCATCTGGCGCATCATTCCAGGGATGTACTTGTGTGTAAGTGCAGCTGAGGTGGCGCAGCAACCAAACCAACGCACGATATCTCGGGCAGTTCAAGCGATCGCATTACCTAGCTTGATCAAGTTTGAGTTTCTTGCAGCAGCTGAACTCGTCGAAAGTTGCTGACGCGACTCCTATCCTGCTTCAGGGGAAGAGCCAAATCTGCACCCGAAGGACTTTAGAAAGTAGAAAATGAAACGAGGCCAGAGTCTGGTGAGAGAAATCCCGGTCGCTTACTTTGTCTATGACGCACAGAGTGCCTATTGGAATTGATGGGAAGATCAAAACGTGCGTCGATGGCGAGGCCTGACTTGTATTCCACAACCTCACGACGCCATATTGAACAGATGCCATGAAGATTTTGCATTGTTGTTACATTACTGCTAGTTTTGAAGAGTACGCGGTTGTATCGGACAGGTTCTACTGCCCTTCATGAAAGCCTCACCAATCCCTTCAACCTCGTCATCAAACTCGACCATCTCGATTGTGTAGGCACTTCGTTTAGCTGGACGAGGAGATCATCGTAATATGTAGGACTTGAGGTCGGTCTCAGTATCCGTTGTGGTACGGGATACTACGTTGGAAATTAGCGGAAATGCTCTCCGGTTCTTTTACTCGTCTTCCGTTCCACCTCTTCACTTGCCAACCCTCATCAATTGGGAATTGAACCGGAGCTGAGTTTTCGACATACCTTCTTGGTATACCGATTGTCCAGTAAAGAGTACAGCGCATTCACATTCTTCAATTCGGCAGTCTCTTGCCCTTCAGGTATGGTGGCAGCTTTGGCAGCGCGTGCCTGTATGACTTTTTGGAACTGGACTTCGGGGCGGATGAGATCTTTTGGCCATTGAGACAGGATGCGAGAGTAGTGTTTGGCGATTGTCTGTGTTGGTTGTTAGTATAGAAACATATCCAGGAGCAAAGTCACTCACGGATCTCGACATGATTGCGGGCTTTGTTGTCTGTCAAGGAGGGCTCGTGATTATTATTTGGTCTAAATGCATGACGAATGCGCGAGTCAGGCGTCTCCCGTTATTCTACCTACGGTAGAATAGCCCGTTTGAAACTCAGCCCCAATTCTCCATACTGACACCTCCACCTCACCTCCCTCTTGGCCTCTGCCTCCCTAACAATCCAAGACCCTTCCTCAACGAAAGAACCACAACCACCACATCTCTACTCCGTACTTCCACCAACCACCCACTGCTCCGACAAAGGCCGCACGAGGCAGTCGGGCTACCCGGCAATCTCTGGCACCCCCAGCAAAAATGGCGCCCGCCTATGAACCCGTGGCGACTCACGACGACGACGACCATGCTGAAGGCCACAACTACCACCACGACCACACGCAAATACCAAACTCTCCTCCGCCTTCCTTCCGCTCGCGAGCATCTTCTCCTATCCTCCGACAAGATCCGTTATCCACCGATGCTGACCGCGAGTTACACGACACATTCGACTCGCCTTCCGATGATGAGGGCTCAGACGATGGCAATGAAGGGCAAGAT
Organism: Venturia aucupariae; assembly: GCA_003693225.1. Lineage (NCBI taxonomy): Eukaryota > Fungi > Ascomycota > Dothideomycetes > Venturiales > Venturiaceae > Venturia > Venturia aucupariae. Next base: position 20,976 of record QWZN01000179.1, on the reverse strand, counting down.
GACCGCCAACGACTGATGCACGGTAGTGCGCCTCCTACTGTTGAGACTCCAGGCATGCAAGTAGCAGCACCCATGGGACAAGCGATAAATCCCCCGGCTCAGCGGAGTAGAATCGTGAGAATGGTCACGCAATTACCAATCTTCAACCGGGGCCAAACCTACAACGCCGGCGGCCAAAACGACGGCGTCTTTGCAAATTTAAGCGCAAAGCCCCAACGCGGCGACGATGTGGATGAGAAACCACCCGTGAGTTGACTCGTATTTCCCCCTGACTGCTTACCATCTGACACCTGCCTAGACCTACGAACAAGCCGCCGCCGATGCAACGCCACCCTACTGGGAAACGACCATTCTCGCCCCCGGCATGGTGTCCGACGAAGTCTATGTCGACGGCCTCCCAGTCGGCTCAATCTTCTCCTTCATTTGGAATGCCATGATCTCCATGTCCTTCCAAATTGTTGGTTTCCTCCTCACCTACCTCCTCCACACCACCCACGCCGCAAAGAATGGCTCCCTAGCTGGCCTCGGCATGACTCTCGTCCAATTTGGATTCTCCATGAAATCATCTGGCCTCATAAACAACCCTACTGATGGAAGTGGCGATTTCAATGGCGCGCCTCAGGATCCCAATTCACACGATTTTGATCCCACGCAAAGTGCTGGTGTTGCCGCAGCGGCGCAGCAACAAGCTGCTGATCCGATGGCAGGGGGCATAAGCACGAGTGATTGGTTTGCATATATTCTTATGATTGTGGGGTGGTTCATTCTTATTAGGAGTATTTCCAATTTCTTGAAAGCAAGGAGGCATGAGCAATTGGTTTTACAATCACCTGATCGGGGATTAGGGACAGCGGTTGTTGCTGAGGGAGAGGCCCCAGCTACCGTCGTCTAGATGTGGCACTTTTTCGTTGTATTCTTGGGTTCTTCTGGATGGCTTGGGCTTGAGCTTGATTGATGGGCGTCACGATTCTTTTTTCCTATGTCACATTTGCTGGGAGATGCGCGGCGTTTTGGCTTTTGGTCGCCGAGCGAGCGTGGCGCGCGGTGAGATGGTCCTTTGGTTTTGAATGGACATGAAAGCTGAACTCGGCTACATTGGTTTTCCTTGTATTTACAGCATTTTACGGACTGTATTGGTCCCCAACCTGTGGAACATGGGATTTTTCGCTCGTATCGTGTGTAACTTCCATTATTTCCTGTCTCCAGTGTTCTTCATTCAAGCCTCATACCTCATGTCTCATACTCATCTCATGAACCTCGCATCTCCATCTCATACATTCCACTCTCCATCTTGCCACCCATGATTTCGCCCTCACCTTCTTCATAACAGATCCAATACTCCAAGCAAGCAATACGCCTAAGTAATCGTCATGTTAATCAAGTCCATAATTCTCATCTTCAAAATTTCCTCGTCATCTCGTCGAACCATATCTTCCCTAGACAAATCAAATCATTGGGCTATCATTTCTCATAACATCATAACATCCTAAACTACAAGTTCCTCCTCTTCCCATTCCCCATTCCTCCCCTTATGCCCATCCTCTCTTCATCTATAGTTTCGCTTTCAACGTGGCATCCCCCAATCCAACCGTAACCTCTCCACCCTCCAAAATGACTTCCTGGCAATCTTCAGAAGCAACACCGTTCGACCATTGCACGACTACGAAATCTACACTTTCGCCCTCGTGGGAGAGAACGACCATGGGCGCGTGCCATGTTCCGGGCCCGTAGGTTATTGCTTGGGATCCGTCGGCTATGAATGCGGTTATTCTTGTTAGATCGGGTAGGCCGGGGCCTCGGGGCCAGGAGGGGTTGTTGGAGAGGGTTTGGGTTTTGGCGATTTGGGATTGAGATTTTGCCAAGGTAGGTGAGGAATTTGTGAATGAGGAGAGATTTGGTGGGGCTCTGGGAGGTGGATTTTGTTGGATGCTATTCTGCGTCTTTGCCAGACTCGGAGAGGAATTTGTAAAGGAGGAGAGGTTTGGTGACTCTGTTGTTGTTGTTGTTGTTGTTGTTGTTGTTGTTGTTGTTGTTGTTGTTGTTGTTGTTGTTGTTGTTGTTGTTGTTGTTGTTGTTGATGCTGAAAATGGAAGTGTTGGCGCTACAATAACCAGATATTTTGTTTCTGAATCCTTTGATAGGCCTAGAGGGATGAATATTTGTGGTGTGTATGGATGTCTTTCCATTATCTTGACGTCAAACACACTTTCTCCTCCATTCTGTTGTCGTAATTTCCGTGGCGAGGAGACGAACATGTTCATTACTGGTTTTGCATCTTTTTTGGAGGGAGCTCGTGCATAGTAGTTCGTTATGTGGGTTATGTCTATGTACTTCAGGGCTGAGCCTTGGTTTGCAGACTCGACGCGGTTGGTTGTTGGGCTTGAAGGGTTGCGAGCGGGATTTTGGATTAAGGTTCCGAACTGGAGGAATGATTTCTCGGTGAGAGGGATTGGTTTGATGTGGATGCTAGGAGAAGATATTGAGGGAGGCATTTCGGTCGTTGGCTTCGAGATTTGGGAGACTGCCAGTGATGTTGAGATGGAAGATGAGAACATGAAGCTTAAGTAAATACCTACCTCTTTCGGCGAAGTGGGGTGCATAATCCCTGTCCATCAAAATCGTGACCGTGACCGTGACTCTCAGAAACAGCAACTCACTCTGACAGCAACCTTCCAATATGACAGAGGAAGAACCCTCCTATATCGACTATGAGGCTTTCCTTGATCCGGATTTCTCGGCGACTTCGTTCGCGAACACCCTCGTTCTAGCGACGAATAATGCTTCCGACACGCCTCTGGATCTGTCGACACCACTTTCACGTGTCCTCTTCGATATTCAGGAGATAGATACACATATCGATTCCTTGACGACAAAATCGGCGTTGCCGCTGCTGGATTATACGAAGAGACGCGCTGATGCTAGCGGGCGGATCTTGGATGATGTGGAGTCACAACTGGCGAGTTTGAGTGAGGGACATAAGACGCTTGAGAAAGAAGTTATCCAACGACATGAAACTGCCGAAGAAGTAAGGACAGCTGCTGAAAGGCTGTGTGAGACTGTACGACTAGGAAGAGCAGTGGGACGATGTTTGATGCTGGGACGACAGTTAGAAGCTCAGATGGTGGAATTCACAGGAACAATGTCAAAGAAAGGGGATCATAGAGCGATGGTCCGGTCAGCGAATACATCACTCAACATCCGCCAACTGATCCACTCAGCCAATCCGGGAGAAGAAGGTCACGGTCTTGAAAGAGTCAATGTCATCACATCCCTCAAATCAGACCTACTAGCCCCTTCGGAACGAACCCTCACAACAAGAGCCCAACAAATCATCCGGGAATTCTCCATGTCTTCCCTCCTATCCTCAAATACACAGAACTCAACGTCTCAAGGACCCAGCCCAGCAGCGACCTACGCCCAATCCGAGGAAACAAAATCACGCACAACCTCAGCACTAACAACACTCTACCTCCTCTCCCCCACAAGCCCAAAAACAACATCAACAACTTTCGACCCAACCCTCCTGATAAACTCACTACAAGATTATCTCCAAACTGCGCTCAAATCATCAGCAGCTTCAATGACGAGATCCCTAGCCACCCTCCCGAACCTAGATGGAACCCTCCTCGAAGTGTCATCCCGATGCCAAAACATCCTAGCCCTAGAAAGATTGCTAGAAAATATCAAACCGCCAGCTCACCCACTCTTCTCCTCGAACACCACTACCCCCTCAACGTCAACAACAAAATCATCAACAACACCACACAACTTCCTCCGACCCCTCTTACAGAGTTTAGACACATCATCACTCCCCTCCTATTTCTGGCGCACCCTCGCGTCCTCCCTCTCCCCAAAAGTCCAAGAAATCATGAGAGGAGGCGGCGTCTCAGCGCGAACACTAAGATCGAATAGAGATAGGGTAGGTGAAGCGTTGAGAGCCTGCGTCGATCGAGGGAGTAGGGTACCCGGGAAATTGGGACCGGGGCGACGGGAGGAGAAAGTGGCGGGGTGGGAAAGGGAGGCGAGTGTTATGATTAATGCTGTTGTTGGACAATTGCGATGATGATGACCATGGATACGATTCTTAGACAGAAACAAACTTTATTTCGGAAAAAGAGTGAAATAAAGCAAAGTAATATCAGAACTTAGTCCTTAGTAATCCAGATCTAGAACAATCGATTCCCCTTCCAGAATCATGTGGTCTTGGTATACAAATCTCAAAACCACCTCACCATCACGCAAGGATCAGCAGAAAAGTGATATAAATTCGTTGAATATTTCACCTTCGATCATCACACCGCTTACTCGGGTATCTCCCATTGCTGTATTCCCACCTATGCAAAATCCCCATTGTACAGTACGAAGACGAAGGCGAAATAGAAGTCTTGACAACACAGGTCCACTCCATACCGGTAGATACACCATACTGGGTTGCCAGCAAGCGAGGCGAGACCAACAACGTCAAAGCTAGTCACCCATCCCAGACGATGAAGGGGTAAATCTGAGCCATGCAGGTACGCCATCAGCCCAAATTTTTCTTAGCTATGCTTGCAAACAAACTACATGTTATGTTCATTCACAACTCAATCAAATCCACCTCTGAATAACACTCTTGCTTTCTTCAAGATCGAACAAGCAAGCCAAGTATGGCCGGTGATAGAGCAAGTAGCGCAGATGTAAGTGCAGGAGGTAGTAGGAATCGTAGGGCAGATATGACACATCGCGATCGAATCAAACCCGCCTTCGATACTCCATCAATACCCCCCGGAGAAAGCTCAAGAAAAATGACAGTCGCCTGACCATCGAGGCCAGCAAATTCATTACCGATCCAGATTTTCTCATCAAGCGCATTCGTCCTCCTAATCTCATCATTAAACGTTCAGCAAGTCATCTCTTTGAATACAGATGAACGGCCTCGACCGTATTGCTTCTCATGAATAGAAGCGAAGAAAGAAGCATCTCTCTTTGAAAGGTCGTGCCGAAACAAAGACTAATGGTGATGAGTCAATTCATTCATTGTACACCAGCCATCCACTCTCCCTTCCAAACCAACTCCTCGCAAGATTTCCTCCACTCTCGGTCGGTTGACTGAAAGCAGCCATGTCTTTGGAAACTTTCATGCCATAGACGAAATTGTCGAGAGCAGAATCAAGCATTTTTCTGGCTATACCACTTCTTCGTGCAAATGTGGAGGTCCATACGCGTGATATGCCCAGCGTAGCCGACTTCGACTCTTCCGAGACCGTGATCGACGAACTTCGGGAGCCTGTGCCTTCTTCTCCATGAGTACTGGGCGCCAGGACTTGGTACGCCTGCCGTATTCGCTCCGCAAGACAAACGCCCACACATTTGTGGCCGCGAATGTAGAGGTATGCTTTATACCGATCACACTTTGCCATCGCGTCTGCCTCCGACGTTGCCGAGACCTCGGACCACAATTCCTCTCTATCAATGCCAACACCACCGAGCTCTTTCTCCACAACATCGAGAACACTCTCCACAACCCTCCTTTTCCTCGCCTCAGCAGACCGGTTGACAACGATGATCATGTCGCCACCAGATCCAGTCCACACTTTCTGGTTGACCAAAATGGAGTCGACGAATTTCTTGCCCAAATCGATACCGCCTACATTCTGCGCGTGGAATTTCTTGTGCAAGGCCGCATCTTCTGGTGATGAGGGCCGATATTCCATGCCACATGTTTGGCATTTCTTTTGTGTTTTCTGGCCGAGATCGAGGGTTAATTGGGTGAGCTTTTGTTGACGAAGTGGTTTTATTTTTCGCGCGTTGCCTGTTGATTCTTTGAGTGGTTCTTTGCGCGTTGTGGTGGGGAGAAACCGAGGTGGGGGGATTAGTGGTTCAAGGGCTTCACTTTGCTTGAAGGTCAGGGGTGCCGCTGGAGGAGGTGACGAGGGAGGCGAGGAGTGAAAAGCTCCATGTCTGTCTGTTGGTGTTGGGTTTGACAATGGCTCGATGGTGTCTGAGGAGATTATGGGCGAGAGGATCGGTGAGATGGGGTCCGATGAGCTTTCCACGCGTCTTCGCTTTGCTGGCTGTTCTTCCAGTCTGGCCTGAGGTGTTTGCGACCGCCTGGAATAGGTTCGCTTCACCATGATAGGAAGAGATGTCTGCATGGAGATTTGTTGTCGAGTGAAGGTGAGATGTTTGTTGGTGCTGGGACGAGCTCGAGGACGCGCCGCGCCCAGTTTCCTTTTCGCGTTGCGCTAAGAGCGGCAGGGATTGCCCCTATTATAAGCGGGTCTGACTTCGAGAAAAGTTTCCGGCTTCACTTGCAACGACGGTAAATCACAATGGCGCCAGCAAAGTCGCAAAATGACAAGCCCGCAAAGAGGAAGCGAAGGACTAAAGCAAGGACTCAGGGTGTGTCCCGGTCTGTCATGTTGGAGTCGTGACATGCTAACACCGAATCAGTCTCTTCGTCGGAGTCATCAGACACAGGCTCGAGTAGCGATTCTGAGAGCGAGGTAGAGGTCAAGAAGAAGGTCCAAAAGGAGAAGAAGTCGAAGAAGATTGATGAAAAGAAAGTGGTGGAGACCGAGGCCGAAAAGGAGACCAGCGAGGCAGAGTCCGAGAAGAGTGAGCCAGAGGTAGTCTTGAACACTTCTTCTCTACCAAGTTCTGCTTTCTAAACATGTACAGACCCCACTGGAACTAGAGACAGAGCCCAAGATTACGTTCTCAGCATGGTATTTGAGACAAGTGGCTAAAGAGCTTGAAGAAGATCTGGATAAAGTGAGATCGGCTGGCGATTTCTCGAACTCATCTTTGCCTGTTCTTATCAATGCGTTACAGCAAGGAGCATCTACCTTCACGGACGGGGAGAAGAAGAGGATCATAGCAGCTACTTGAATCGAGATGTCATAGCCAGCCATTGTTTCGTGCTACCAGGAAAGGTTGGCTTGATCGTGAGAGACAGCGTTCGGGCTACTTTTCCGGACGGAATGCTTGAAGCAGATTGAAACTGGATTTGGGAGTCAGAACGGAAAGATATGGAAGTGCTATATCGAGACGGGCCTGGGGCCTTTAGTTCCGTAGTTGCAGAGCGGGGGGACATTTGCTCACGGATGGCTGTGGTAGGGAATATCGCAGGAGCTAAGTAGTCTCACAAGTTCTCAGATGTATATGCAGCAAACGGAGGGGAAGAATAAGGAGACATTGGCACCGGAACCAAGTTCACGGGCTGTGTCTCATCATAAGGCTGAAGCCCAGGTTGTGAGCACAGACATCGTGTATCCTCAATTTGACTAGGTACGGTGCGTGTATGTCATGGATTTGGCACCAACAAAACATCCCACTTCGAAAACAAACCAAACTCCCTCGCCTTCCTGTTAACTTCCAAATCCCACACACACATTCGTTCCTTGATCCTTCGAAGCTTTCCCGGGGCATGGACAATTTCTCACGCCGAGCCGCAGCACCTCGACCGCATATAAGGCAGCGTTTCCAATGAGCACCAAAGCCGCACTCAAGGCGGCCAAAGCTGCTCTGGACGCCAGCCAATACGCCGATGTTGTCACTAAATCCCAAGAGGTCATTGCCTCAGATCCTCACAATTACTTCGCGTACGTTTTTTGATTGATTGATTGAAACTAGCCATAAATGCTAACTGTCTACAGACGATTATTCCTAGGCCTAGCGTATGACAAGCTTCAACAGCCCGAAGCATCCGAGAAAGCTTACAAAGAGGCGACAACTATCAAACCGACAGACGACCAGGGATGGAAGGGTCTACTAGTACTTTACGAAGCTCAAGGCGAGAAGACGGTGGACAAGTTTCTTGCAGCATCCGAAGCACTGGCACAACTACATGCCGAAGCAGACAAGAAAGAGCCCTGCCAGGCGGTTGTAGATAAGGCCTTAAGATACGCGAAGGAGAAAGGCACAAAGTCGAATTACAAACGAGCCCTACGATTTCAATTGCCAACAAGCCCGATATACTCCTTCCTAGAAGGACGCGTACCTCACCCCTCGCACACATACCTGAGACTCGTAGAGACGACGGAAGATGAAGAAAAGGAACGGATCAACAAGGAAATCGGTGAACGGAGGACACGTCTTGGTGCACGTAAAGAGCAGGTCACAAACGAGGTCAAACGAGAGGTCTACGGCCAGAGTGATCTGGAGGACCTATACCAAGGACTCATTGATTGGACAAACGAGGACGAAACTCGAAGGACATATGAAGAGAAGCTACTCCAACGGGCATACGACACACTTTTGGTGACGTTGTCAGGACAAAAAGACGCAAAGCGAGAGCAGGTTGCCAAACTGGCATATGGTATGGTCGTGATCAAGCACCCATACACATTAGCATGGGACATCTTCCTTGAATGGAATGATGTGGAGGATATTGGGAAGTTTGATGTTGGCATTCTTCGGGAGTACATCGAATTCTTCCCTGAAAGAGGACTGTCTAAGGTTCTGAAAGGATATCTTGGAAGCGAACTGTCACCATTCCCAGGCGCAACGCCCATGGAAATACCAGACGACGCAGCTAGCGATGATGATGTTGGTGGAGGTGTTCCCCTGGTCCCAGTCGCAGCCGAAGATAGGTTGGTTCTCATGAGCGATGGACTCGCCGCAGCGAAACAGTCCCAGCTCGCTCATCGTCTCATGGCGGAGTACTATGCTCATCTAGAAGAGGACGAGACAGTCGTCGAAACCGTACGTGCTGGTGTCAGAGCTTTGAATGGAGAAATACGCAAGACTGGACTCAAGCTGCAGAATAATTTAGACGCGTTCAACACGATGATCGGAACAGCACTAATCCGATACCAGTCACCCCGGCATCATGCCGAGGCCAAGGAAATTTTCGATGAAATGCTGAAGCGGAAGCCGACATTCACTCCCGCATTGATTGGCGTTGGGCTCGTTCTTGAAGAAGACGAAGAATACGAGGCAGCGATCGACTACCTCAGCAAAGCCTTGAAGCGAGACTCCAGAAATGCTCGCGTCGGCGCAGAGGCAGCTTGGTGTCGTGCATTGAGCGGAGACCTGGAACAAGGTCTGGCTGATCTGGAAAAGTATCTCGAAATAATGAGCTCAGAAGCTCGAAGCCTGCGGGCAGAGACCTTATACAGGATCGGCAAATGTCAATGGGATATTGATCCGTCGAGGACCAATCGCAAAGACCGCAGCGGACCTTATGCCAGATTTCTCCTCTCGATCAAAAGCGATATCAACTATGCCCCTCCTTACACAATGCTGGGCATCTACTACTCGGACTACGCGAGAGACAAGAAGAGGGCCAGGCAGTGCTTCCAAAAGGCATTCGAGCTTTCGCCATCTGAAGTCGAGGCGGCGGAACGTCTCGCTCGTTCTTTTGCTGATCAAGGAGATTGGGACATTGTCGAGGCCATTTCGAAACGCGTCATTGATTCTGGAAAGACGCGACCCCCACCTGGCTCGAAAAAAAAGGGCTTTAGTTGGCCTTATTCCGCGATGGGTGTCGTTCAAATGAACAAACAAGAGTACCAGCAGAGCATTGTCTCTTTTCTTGCTGCGCTTCGCATTAGTCCTGACGACTATCATTCATATGTCGGATTGGGAGAGAGCTACCACAACTCTGGTCGTTACAACTCTGCTGCCCGTACGTTCACATATGCAGCAAATCCTGGCGATGGGGTCACTATGAAGGGCAGTGGAGAAGCGTGGTTTAACCAATACATGCTTGCAAACGTCAATCGGGAACTGGGTGCTTACGATGAAGCCATTCAAGGCTACCAAGAAGTTTTGGAGGTGAGAAAGCAAGAGTTTGGCGTGGAGATCGCGCTTTTGCAGACTCTGCTCGATCGAGCCTGGCGATGCGTTGAGACCGGGTTCTTCGGAGAAGCCGTGGAAAGCGCTCAGAAGGCTTTGAATATCGCGCAAGATATTCTTGCCTACAAGCCTCAAGCCTTCAACTTGTGGAAAGCTGTAGGAGACGCCTGTTCTCTGTACAGCATCGTTCAAGAAAGATTGGACGTGGTTCCTCGCCAACAGATTAAGGAGATGCTTCAGGCGAATTTCGAAGCAGAACGATACAACCTGTTCTCGGAAGTGGATGGACTTGGAGAGGATGAAATGGAGAGCCTTGGTGAAGGCAATGACTTCCCCGAACCGAGCCTCGCATTCTGCATCAAGGCTGGCATTCTCGCGGAGAAGAGAGCTATCATCAGCTGCTCACACGACGTCCATGCGCAGGCTGTCTCGTGGTACAACCTTGGCTGGACAGAATATCGAGCACACGTTTGTCTCGAGCAAAACAAGGACTTTCATGGGTCTATCATCAAGCGGAAAAGCGTCACCAGATTTCTCAAAGCGTCTATGCGATGTTTCAAGCGAGCGATTGAGCTGGAGGCAGGTAACTCGGAGTTCTGGAACGCACTTGGTGTAGTAACCACGAAGTTGAATCCAAAAGTTGCCCAACACTCCTTCGTCCGAAGTTTGCACTTAAATGAGCGCAACGTCAAGGCCTGGACGAACCTGGGTGTGCTGTATCTCCTGCAACAGGACTACGAGCTCGCTCACACCACATTTGCTCGAGCGCAATCGACAGACCCGGATTATGCGCACGCTTGGCTCGGCGAGGGCCTTGTTGCTCTGTTATGGGGCGACGTCAAAGAGGCACTTCTGCATTTCACGCATGCAGTCGAGATCTCGGATTCAGCATCCGTCATCGCGAAGAAAGAATACGCATCTCACTCCTTCGACAAGCTCCTTCTAGATCCTGCCATCTCGGACAACACTCTCAACCTTACTCAGCCCCTCTTCGCGCTAAAACAGATTCACGCTCTAACAGAGAGGGACGATTCTTTCGAACATCTTTCCGCCTTGTTCAACGAACGAATCGGTGCTCACGGACCTGCCATTGAGACTTTGACACGGCTTTGCACGGGTCTCGAGTCCGAGTTTGAAGACACAGAAGATGATGCGACCATGACGCGCTTTGCACATGCAAAGACTGACTTGGCCCGCAATCTCCTTGCAGCAAAAGGCTTCGAAGCAGCAGCGGAAGAAGCGTCCACGGCTCTCGACCTCATTTCTGATGACGAAACAACCATGCCCGCCGAAATTCGTTCCAAACTACGACTCTCCGCAAGATTGACACTCGGATTAGCGAAGTATTTCACGCAAGATATGGACTCAGCACTTTCAGCTTTCAAACAAGCCTTGCAAGAAAGCGACGGAAACCCTGATGTCATATGTCTCCTTTCCGAAGTCCTCTGGGCCAAGGGCGGAGATGAAGAGAGGTCTGTCGCTAGAGATCAACTTATGGACTGTGTCGAGCGAGCGCCTGGACACGTCGGGGTCATTACTATGCTTGGCGTCATGGCCTCGATCGACGAAGATACAGATGCTGTTGGAGCTGTGCGCGACGAGCTGGAAGCGCTCCGTGTAGCTGAAGGTTTGACAGACATGGAAGTCAACAAAGTCGAAGGTGTCCTTGAAGCTATGGCTGAGCTTTGTCCGCCGTCTGGTGGTAATGCTGAGGCTGAAGCGAAGGCAGAGGTACAGAGTGGTGTTATGCTTTATCCGTGGAAAACTGGAACTTGGACGCGCTTGGCGAATGAGTTTGAGGAATCGTATCCGTATCCGAGGGAGATGGCGCTCAAGGTTGCCGAACGGAGTGTTCCCCCGCGAGGGACTGTGGGGGCAGAGGAGTTGGCTGGTGCGTATGCTAATGCTGGGACAGTTGGCGATGCGCAGAGGGCAATCGCTGTTGCGCCGTGGATGGTTGGTGGATGGGAGGCCTTGAGCGAGATGGTGACTGCATGATTGAATGAATATGCAGTGCTGTGGGTATGAAGATATGTGTCACGTGGTATACTGGGTATGGGTAGAAGTCGACAAATCGGGACCATCTCCGACATGAAGGCGGGTCTGAATCTGGAATGCACACATCTTGAGGTTGTACCTTACAAATATTACCCGCTAAGGTAATGGGTGACGCTTAAGAAAGATAAGTAATCCATGGCCAGATGTAGCCCGAGCATGCTGATACCCCGGGTGGACCTTACCTAATCCAATGGATGACTCGACCGCAGGCAAAGGTTGAAGCGTGCCTTCCGCACTCCATCCCATCTGGTGACACCAGGCACGTCATTGCATTGTATTCGCCTATCATGATGGTTTCCCCCAAATCAGTTCCAGTTCGATCAAGCCTGCTACCTACTACCTACCCTCCACTGAACATCACCAACGACACCAACTACCAACCTTGAACCATACCTACCCTGGTATTACATGAACCATACCTACCCTGGTATTACATAAGAATCCCAATCCACCCGACATCCATACCCAACACTCAGGTTCAATGACCGACTACCATAACCATCTTCCCCCAGTGGTGCACGTCAGCGAAGAGACTTCTTCCTCTTCCGACACCACCAACACACCTTCAACTCTCAGTTCAACAGATACCGAGGGCAGCCTCCCAAAACACAAAGAAGCAGCAAAGTGGGTCAAGGAGAAGTCGAAAGTGGCCAAGACGAAAACCAAGAAGCTACTCCACATCGATGATTCCAACCAACAACTACACGACAGCTCGAACGACATATCCGAAAAGATACAACAAGACCCAGGTTTCAACCCAGACGCAACCGTCAACGCCGAGTCTTCCACTCTTGGCCAGATCAAGGACCAGTTGCCCGACAATCGCCATGACCTAAAAGATATTATACGGCATCCTCAAAAAGCCACCCAGGGCAAAGCTGAGAGGACGCTGGCAACTTCCGAGGAGCCATACTTGTCACGCAGCGATGACGAGGAGCTTTTGCGCACCCACGAGGAACTCGAGCAACAAAATGCTCCTTTTGCGAATGGTGAATCCAGAGACAGCCAGCTCCGAGATAGAACCCGAAACAAGTTTGATGAGCTTGAAGAGAGTCGTGAGTCGAAAAAGGTGGCTTGGATATTGAGCAGATACGTCCATAGGGCACGTGTACTTGCGCCAGCTCAAGACTCCAAGTTCCCAGTCTTATCCACATGTCGATGGGTAAGCGATGATGAACCGCAAGGCAAGTACTGGTTACAGTGGCCACATCAATGTGGACTTCTTCTTCGTCAAGCTTGGGAGGATCCTCCTCGCATCGGCCAGCAGCAGGTAAGATGATCGTTCCCTCCCTCTGTCATATCATGGGGTACCAAATCAATGTCGCACTGTCTACAATTTGTGATACTGGCTAATCACGTGGTAGGAGAAGATGAAATGGGATCGAGATCTCCTTCTACAAGAAACCGAGCGAATCATCATGGCTTCCAGCTCTTTACAAAAGCGAATATCCCGCCTGCGTCGACTCTGGCAATGGGAACAACCTCGAAGGTCTGCCGCATGGTTCGCCATTTGGCTCATTGTGTGGTATAGCAACCGCGTCTTCACGTTCATATTCTGCGTTCTGGGATACACAATTGCTCACTCCCGCGAACAACCCGAGCGGATTCAGATGCTCAAAGAGTCGCACGATCGAATCGGCGACGAAAATGCGACGCCAGATACATTTGGAGAAATGATCAACCGTCATGGATCTTCAGACTGGCTTGATCCGATGATTGAAAATATTGGACCAATCATCCAACCGCAGGTCAAGGTACTGGCTGACTGGATGGAGATGTTCGCCAACTTCTATGAATGGAAGACGCCTCGCGCTACTGCTGTCTTACTTTCGGTTATTGGGTCAGCCATTGCTATGTCAACTTTTCTGAGCAGCGAGTTCATTCTGCGAGTATCGACCTTGGTGATCATCGTTGGCTTCTTCGTTGATCGACCAATATCGTGGCGCGCTCCAGACTACTACAGTGTTGTCGCGCCTATGCACTGGATCTTTTGGAACATCCCGACCCACATCGAATCCTCCTTTAGATACCTCCGCGGCCAGGCCGAAAAGATGCGTGCAGATGCAATCCCAAGCGAGTCCTCGATCTCCTTCCCCGAGACACCAGAAACATCATCCCAGAACATCTTCACCACACCATGTAAATGGGACGATGTTAGTGGCAACGTTGTTGTGACGTTTAGAGGTATCCGCTTTACGCGCCGCTTTTCTGACGAGGTTCTGTGGGATCACCCGTTCACCTCTTTGCATGAATTGCAGAAAGGCGATGGTAAGACGGCGATTGTTAAGAGGACTGAGAACTTTTTGCAGATGAGGTTTCGGAATGGGCATTTTGTGAAAGTGGACAAGTTGGAGAAGAAGGATGAATTGTTCAATATCATTGTTGCGTTTTCAGGCTTGACGTGGAAGCAGGTGGATCCCTAAACTGTGATGTGAGGTGGTCAAAAGGTTGGGGAGAATACGATAGGAGCTGCCAGTCGATATAGCTTTGAAGATCGAGTAGTCTTTCCACTTTAGCGAAAGACATCAAATCGAAAGCACGACTTTAATTTCATGCCATCTGTTGAGTGGTAATTATTTGAAGAGTGGGCCACTACCGGGAGTCAATCTTGGCCCGAGGATAGATCATCTAATCTTGGATCACGTGTACTTTGTGCCAAAAATAGCACAATCCAGGTCTGGTAAATGTTGAAGTGTATCACGTAGTGGATCTTAATATAGGGTGTAAAAGTCTTATATTCTTGGTTATATTAACCCTATATAATATATATATAATCCTCGGGTTATATAATCCCCTATAAGTACCGTATATAATTGCTAATACTTAATACTCCTCCTTAGGGGGTTATATAACGCTGAGGAGCTACTAGGATATATAACGCCAGTAACTATAAAATCTATATATAAAAATAAGGAATCAAGTTAAACGTAATAATACTAGTTATAGTCTATTTTTATCTATCTCTACTATCCGTCTCCTCTCTCCGAGTATATAGAGGGTCCTAATTCCCTCTCCTTCTACCTCGACCTAGGCGGTCTACTTAGGGCTTACCTATATAGTAATTTTGTCTAAGTTATACGTCTCGTATTAGGCGGCCCCCTCGACCTAACTATTAGCGTTAGGTATCCTCTCGATCTCTATCCGGTAATCGTAACCGCTACCTTCGTATACCTACCGTATCTAGTATCTACTAAACTCCTCCTAAACCTTCTACTACGTAGCTTTCTCGCGTTTGGTAGCCTAGAGGATCCTCTACTAGAATCCTTGGATTATTTAGGTCTATAATCGGCCGTCTTTGTCTTCTAGACCGTACCGTTAGTTATAACGAGCTATCTATTTAAGTCTAGGTAGGAGGGAGTTCCGTTAATTACTATATAGTCTAACTTCTCTCTATAGTATATCTAAGTCGGCCCTCTATTCGGCGTCGGACTAGTACTAGGGACGGTTCTAGCGAGCTCTTGTATAGTTCTATATCTAACGATATTTCCTTAGTAGGCGGTATTAAGTTCCTACGACTAGCGTTATCTATAAACGCCGGAGGTACTAGAGGTAGTATTAGAGTACGCGTATAAGGAGTAATAGGCGCCTATTCTCCTACTCTAGGTAGAGTAGCGGCAACTATAAGCGTATATATAAATTCTATTATATCTCTATTAGGAGGTTGATATATCTCTACTACCTATCTTTAGGCTATTATAGGTCGAAGTACTAGACCAAAGGTAATAGAATCGACGTAGGCGTATACTACTATAAAAGCTCTTAGTTTAGTAAGGAATCGATCCGCTCGAATTGTATTAGCTAGTCGCCTTATCTCTTGTATTATATATTCGTAATTGATCCTTAGAGAGTCGTATAGTTATTAACCACGAGAAGGTCTTACTATATTAACTATAGGTAATAGTATACGAAGGATATTATCTCTCTATAAGTCTTACTAATAGTTAATTAATAGCTCGTTGGCAGCGTCCTCTACCTATAGTATCGCTTGTTCGATTATATATACTAGCCCTATCTAGTTAGCTAACGAGTTTAGAGCCTGTATCTCTATTCTGCTTAGGGAGAGGTATTACTATAGAAGTCTAATTATATATCCAAAGGTAGGCTATAGACGGTCTTATTAGGCTAGGATCCTAGGAGTACCGGCAAGCCCTCTTCGATAGTTAGAGGTATTAATAAGCTATATTCCGTAGAATATATAGCGTGCTCTATTATAGTTCCGGGCCCTTAGTCTTAGGTATTCAGCGGTAGTACTAGGGAATCTAGTAGGTGTTGGGCGTATAATTTAAGGGATCTCTCGGTTCTCTAGAGTCGTAGAGCGAGCAGGTCGACTATCTTCGGCTATCTTGATAAATATATATATTAGAATTTTGTAGGTTGAAGTTACCTTTCGGCGTACGCTTCGTTAGGGAGTAAGTTAGTTATATAAAGAATAGAGGATCCTCTAGTCAGTTTATACTCTATTAACTAGGAGGGAAAATTAATAAGGACCCCTTACTTTAACTTAGTACGTAGCTTCTTTTTATTAGTTTCTCGAATTAGTAGATACCGTTTATCTACTAAATTTAGTATATTTACTACTTCTATCGTAGTACCTTTTATCCCGATCGCTTTAACGAGGTATCGAAACCTCTCGGGGCCTAATACCTTTATCCTAATATCTACCAAATATAATACCGTACTAATCTAGGTTAGGATGACTTCTCCGGCCTCGATTATAGCCCGACTATTATAGTATCTAATTCGAATATATTTTGTCTTTGAATTCCCTTAATCGTTTACTATAAGGTCTTTTACTAAGCGATTGTCTATTTAAAGGTTAATAGGGTAGTTAGCTACCTTAACTTTAAAGTATATTAATAGTCTCTTTAGCCAAATTGCCTTAGTAACGGTGTACGAGATAGAGATATATTCAGCTTCGCAAGTAGATATTATAATAACTAATTATTTCTTACTTTGCTATAAAATAGGGGTACTACCGAAGATAAAGATAAAGTATCCCGTCGATTTACTATTATTCTTGTCTCCTACCTAGTCTACGTCGCTATAGCCTACTAGTATTTCAGTACTATCGTAGGTTAATCCGTAGTTAACTATTCTAATTAGGTACCGAAAGATTCTCTTCACGTGGTTCTAGTAGGTAATCGTTGGGTTGGATGCGAATCTTACCAACTTATATACTAAGTAGTAAAGATTAGGACGTATACCTAATATTAGGAATATTAGGGACCTAATTACGGACTAGTATCTCGTCTTTTCGTCTTAAAGTACTTAGAAGTTTTCTAGTACCTTTTCAATATTAAGGCCTTCTACTATTAGTATCTCTATATATTTTGTCTTACCGTTCGCAAAGCTAAACTTATTAAGAATACCTTCTACGTAGGCTTTTTGACTCAGGCGGTATCCGTTAGTAATCCGCTCGACCTTAATACCTAGAAAGAACTTTAATTCTCTAAGGTTAACTATCTCGTATTTAGAGGAGAGTTCCTTCTTAGCTTAGGTAATACTAGCTATTAATTTACTAAATAGTAGAATATTATTAATATATACTACTAGGATAAGATCCCCTCGTACGAAGTATACTAAGTCTTCTAGTAGTAGAGTAAACTCCATTTTCTTAAGTATAGCGGTAAGGGTTTAGAACTAGATTCGTAGTACTTGCTTCAGGCTATATAGTACCTTAATTACCCTCTAGAGTTTGCCCTTTAGCTTAAAGCCTTCTAGTAGAAATATGAAAATTAGGGGATTAAGTTTTCTATATAGAAAGGCGGTCTTAATATCTATCTAGTAAACGTGCTATCCCCTAGTAGCCGCTAGTATAAATAGGATTTTATAGGTTATTAGGCGGACTACCCTAGCGAAAGTCTTAGTATAGTTAATCCTATATCTCTATTCATATCCTTTTGCGATAAATCGTACTTTATACCGAAGGATTTCCCCTTTAGAACCCCGTTTAATAGTAAATACCTAGCGGCCGTTAATATATTCTTTTATAATTGTGTCGTCCTAATCTAGGATTTCATAGGTCTTATATTTTAGTAGTTAGCCTAGTTTAGTAGTTACCGCAGTTTTCTATTAGGGCTATTAGGGCGATACCCTTACTTAACGGTACGACTTTAGTAGGTTATCGTCAATTATTATAATTGATTTTTCGTAGCGGGCCTCTAGGTTCTTTATAATCTAGGGAGTTGCTATAAAGATATAGAAGATTGGTTTATATTCTAATACGGTTCTTTCCTAAGTAATAAGGTTATCGATTGCTGCTTTATCGATTATTATCGTATAGATTCTTCTCTTAGTAGAGTAGTAAGCCGTTTTTCTTACTAGAAGAGGTAGGAGATCCCTTCTTTATACTACCGGCTACCTCAGGCTCTACGCTATTCTTAGGCCAAGTTTAGGTTATATACTAAAATTCTCCTCCTTAAACTATACTTGGTCTAGTATATTTTGAATTAGTAGCAGTCTTAGTAACTCCTCCTAAGCCGCTATTTCAGTTTAAGGCATTCTCTATAGCGCTTGCGGTAGGAGGACGTATTCTAGTCCTAGTAGCGCGGGTTAATTAGGATCCCATTCTAGTAATTACTAGTTAGTAGAGGGTTCTAGTCTTATATTTTTATCTACCTAGATCTCTTTAGCTCTTTCAATCTTGCCTATTATAGGGTCCTACAAGGTATAGATCTGGCTACTATTATAGCCTAGAAGTATTATTACCTAAGTACGTATATTAAGCTTTCTTAGGAACGTTAACTTAGGGATCAACTTTGTTTGGATAACCAAGTTGTATGCACGAATGCAATGTATATAGAGAGCATATATTGCATTGCCGAGTCTATAGAAGCATGTGGCTATTATATAGTTAAAGACCTATATATAGCTACCAACCTCAAACTACTAGCTAGTATGCTAGCTGGCAGTATTTAGTATATATAACCGTAGTAACTCTAGTTGCTAAGTCAATCAATCAACTATTATACTTTATAGATAAGAAATACCTTGGTTTACTCCCCTTTCACAAGTCAATTAACTTATACCCCTAGGATCTGTATAGTTAATCTAATACTAATTAGTAGTTGAAAATAACTATAGATTCGCAAGGCCTAACTATCTAGAGACTTATCCGTAATCCCCCTTTTCCTCTTCTATCTCTATTTTTAAATACCTTTTTCTCTTACCCTTTATCTCCTTATACCCTAAGTACCGGAAAATCCGTATTCCTATTTACTCCTAACTTCAAAGACTACGGGTAAATCGGTTTGCTAGTCTGGAAATAATAAGTTACTATATCGGAATACCTAGAATTAAACACCCCTTCTGAAAATGGGCTGGAAGAAAGGATTAAATAATCTAATTAATATACCTAGGATTAGACCTCCCCTATACCGGCAAACCTACTTACTACGGATAACGACGAATAGGTTATACTACTAAATCAACCCTTTACTACTAGAAGAAGATTTCTGAAATCGAAGATTACCCTATTAAGAATTATAATAATAGAAGAACTCAACGGCTTTATAGCCTATAAAGCCTATATATACGGCTTTATTAGCGACTTGAGCGACATTAGAGACTAGTTCTATAACGACTTTAGGCTATAGACGCCTAATTACTGGTTAAAAGTTAGTAATAATAGATTGAGGATACTAAACTTAGTTATTAAACTAGCCTTACTACTACCATGTATCCGTAGACTATTAATCCAAGTCTAATTCTATATAGTAATTTAATAGTTAGACAAAGAATACTCGGCAAATTAAGCTACCGGTACTACGGATATCTATTCCGAAGATCTTATAAGTCGAAAATCCGAAGAAGAAACTCCTTTCCTACTAAAAACCTCTAGCAATGTCACCTAGAAAACACGTAGTAAACAGCCTATCTTTACCACGCTATTACGTCCTATATATAAAGATTAGCCAAATTAATCTTCTAAATAAGAATCCTACTAGAAATGGAAGCAAACTATAGTAAATTAGATACCTCTACTAGATACCTACCCGAAAAGAATATAACTATAGACGTATACGGACAAAGGCTAATCTAATAATAACGATATAGACGACTAGTTCGACTTACTAATACGATCAAGAGCTCTACTAGCAACACGCCTCGCAAACTTGTCCAAACTTTACTAGGAAGATATAAAGTATAGTGGTATAGAATACGAGGTAATAGATACTAAGTTTATTATCTTTAAAGACACCCTCTTTAAAGTCGACCTAATTAAAGACCTGGAAATTACTACAGCTCTTCCCCTTATACTAAAGGGTAAAGCTAAGGAGTTTTACTATAAAGAAATAGTTAGTAAACAAATCGACAAATTTATAGATATTATTGGCTTACTTATATACTATTTCGAAACTCCTTAACGATACTAGAAGCTCCTTAGCGAATGGAGGAACGCTACTCTTATTCGATAAATAGAAGAGTCTCTAGAGAAAACTATAGGTGAAAACCTAAATACCCTGATTTCTTCTATTAGTAAACTTCGAAAAGTACTTATTAAGACTCCTTAAGAAGCCTACGACTAGCTACTTAATAGTTATAGAGGTGTAAAAGACGTCGAATATACCTTATTTAACCCTATAAAAGGTAGTTTTGAAGCACTTTATTCACAGCTTAGAGATTCAGTTAAAATAATTACTCTCTAGAGAAAGAAAACACGTTTCCAAGGTATTTAGAACGCCTAGGAGATGTGGATTTAAGGATAATAAAGTAACTAAGTCAAGTTACTAATAAACTCGGATCGAACGGACGACTTCCCTAATAATTCTAAAGATATACTAGAAGAAACCTACTACGTGGATAGGATCTATAATCGAAACCGAGGATCTGGATATCGAGGCTAATAGAGACCGGCAATACGAGCTAGTAACCGAGGACGATTTTACTAGAACTAAGGAAACCGGGGAAATCTAAGGTTTAATACTAAGGCACGACGTGGACTATATTTTATATACGCTAAACTAGATTATTAGTCTATAAACTATATACTAGAAGAAAGAAAGGCTAGTTTCGATAAATTCAAGGCTAGCCAACCTATAGTATATATATTCGAAGAGACTATTAAAAGCTACTTAGCAACTATAGACTTCTAGGAAGGTACTAATATAAAAGATAATAAAATCTATATATAAGAAT